>CM060870.1:22366934-22645586 GCA_030737845.1 Acorus calamus
TGGTGGGTCCCTATTTTCCTTTTTTTTATCTCTGTATCTTTGTATTGCTTTGGGCATTTTCCTTGGTTCATCCAATATAGGGCATATGCCTACTATCCCTAAAAAAAAAATAATTAGTCTTGTTTTTGGCTAGAATTTGGTATAATCTGTACATCTTTTTTAAAATAATAATTTTACTCTGAAGTAAAATGTGTGTTAATATAAAAGAGATGAGAGAGGTGATTATGCACACATGTTTATTATTAATTCATGTAAAGCAGTAAGGGTATATAGTTTGGTGAAAAAATGGTACAATCCTAATCCATCTCACATGTGAACTTGTTAAACCACTGTTGAACCTAATATCCTTCTATCCACTTTAAAAAAATTGTTTGATTGGATATTCTTTTGCAATATAGTGTAATTTACTGGATTTTGACATTTCATTTTCAAAATTATTTCAATGTCGATCATTTCTCAGACAATATTTTCCATGTGAGGTCCGACATTCTATTAGCTACTACCTTACATTGCTTCATATTCGATTAATGGAGGTAGAAATTTGATGTTCACATACATTGTGATAGGTTGTGAGTAGAAAACTGCAAACCCGAAAGAGGCCTTTCTCTACATCAAGTAATGAAATGCATGAGATAGAATCGTGTCCTCAATGCGGTAATATGAATTTCAATCATTTTTGTTCAAAATCATTTGTGTTGTCAGCATCTTATTATTATGTTTGATTCGGGGGGAAATTCTACATCATTTATGTTTCCGATTAAAAAATTAAACAGGTTCTACGCTTGGTGGATTTAGGTGCAATCAAAACACTACTCATCTACAGTGTCAGGCTTGTCAAGGAATGATGCCTTCTAGATCTGATATTGGTGTACCCCAAAAATGTAAATGCTACATTCTTTTTTGTTAATTTAGGGGAAATATATTTTTGCATTAATAAGTACTTAATAATCTATCATGGTGGCTTGAGATTAAGTACTTGTGTTGTCCAACAGTTACGAGGTTTATTATCTGATTTCAAACTTTGTTACTGACTCATTATTTGCTGTTATTTTGATTGATAAGTTGATCTCCTCTTGGATGCATTATTTTTGTGCTGAGTAAAATTTGGGGCTTATTTCTTCATTTCTTAACGTCGGTAGCTGACTATTTATTTCATTACAACTATCCTTTTTAGCATTATAACTCTCATCAGTGATGTCATTTATCTTTGTATGGTTCCTTGGCATATGGTGCTATATTGTTAGATTTAATAATGGAGTGTACTCGCAATGACAAATGTGACAACCTGTAAGCTGAAGCTCCCAACATTTGAAAGGTGCTCCTTCAGGTTAAAATATTATTTTTCCCACGGGGTTGTTATTTATGGATCTTGTAAAATTAGCTTGCAATGTACTCTTTGGAGTATCCCATTCATCGACAATGACTCTTTTTGAATAAAATTTAGGAGCAATACCCCGAACAAGAGATGGGGATCTCCATACAATATTTTAAAAAAAGAAAAAAATGAGAGGAAAGGAGAGATGCAAAAATTTCATTGGACACAGGGTCCCAAAGAAATGAAATTGATATCCCGGAATTTCACCTCCCAACCAAAGGTCACCCATGATAGTGGAAGGAGTTCCAAGTGATCTGTATATTCCAATTTACCATGTGAGGAATTAACCATTGGAATTTTGTGACTTTCTTTGATCACCTTTCTTTGGCCTTTTTCGAAACCAATTCCACATTCCTTCAATGTCGATAAAAGAGCATTGGGATTCGAGAGCCAAGCTTACATTTTCCCATATCTTCACACTAAAAAAACATTGGAAGAAATGTGTTCTCTTGTTTCCTCCTCCATTCCACAAAGCACACATGCAACATTACTATCATTAACCCACTTTGAATGATTAACTTTAGTGAGGACCTTGTCAAGTGTAAGAAGCCACTTGAAGAATTGGATTTTCAAAGGTGCAGGGGCTCCCTATATGAGACATTCAAATTGAATGGAGGGAAGGTTTTGAAAGGGGTTTTTTTTGTTAATCTTTCGATATAGGGTCTTTACAGAGAAACCAGAACAAGGTGCCAACTTCCAAATCATCGAATCCTCATCTTTTAAATTCAATTCTTCCTCTTGGAGCACCGGAAGAAAAGAAGCCAATTCCGCTGCTTCAATATCATTTAGATTGACGTAAAGGAGGAGCCCAAACGATAGTGTTCTCCCCACATGTGAAAGAATCACAAATGAGGACGTTGTCATCCGTCGCCACGCGGAAAAGTTTGAGAAAGATGGAAGCAGGATGCATCTTGTAGCAACTTGTGTTTCCAGAATCTCGTTTCCACCCCATTGCTCCAGGTGAATATAATCTCTTCTTTAATCGCCTCAGCTAAGTCTAGGATTTTTGAAAATCAGATAGGGAAATAGAATCTTTCTTATACATGTTTCCTGGAGTGCATATTTAATAGCTATTGTGATGCACATTCAGTTTAAATTTTAATGTTGCACAATAAATATGCCTCATGGTCTTTTAGTAACTTGTTGAAAGCCAATGATGGTCAATCTTTTAGCAACTACTGATCATTTGTTTCAAGTCTGTCTGTTTATTTTTTTTATTTTGATATTGGATCATTACAGAGGTTACCATGCAACAATTGAAGTGTATTGAGAGGCACCCAATATCCGAGGGAGTATATTAACAATATTTATATTGAATTATTTATTCTTCTTTATCCTGAGCTCTTTTTAAAAACATGATGATCATTAGCCCTTGTTTCTTACAAAGGTCCTGAGATGATGATCACTGTAAATCGGTTGCTTTCCCCATCTATTGTTCCTCTTTTTTACTCTTTGACATTGCGATCTTTTTTTAATATATAAATTTAACTCCTGGGTTTGGGATTTGACCCAGTCCTCTTGTTGAGAGGTAGGTGGTTGGAGACCTAATATTGAAAAAACTTCAATGTGGCTAGATCTGATAGAGCACAATAGAATTTCTCCTTGGAGTTTCCATAGACTTTATGGTTTGTCTAATCTTAGGACACTTGACCAGCAGGAATGTTCTTACCATTCTGATTTGATTGGTCTCTTTAAATTGATGAATGTTAAATTTTTTCGAACAATACGGTAGTCCCAAAAACATAGATGTGGTCATGCGAACTGGGATGTTGGAGCATGTGCTCAATTTTAATGATTTTTAACCACAGAATTAATTAAAAAAAAATAGATTCAAGATTTCCAGTAACGGTAATTTGGTTGTTATTTTCCCTTTGATATAAGATTGTAAGATCATTGGATTGTTCAGTGCATTATCCTTATATTTTCTTGCAGGTTTAGGATGTGACCGAGCATTTTGTGGGGCTTATTGGCAGGCCCATGGGGTGGATGCAACTACTTTTGGTCCAGTTGCAGCCCCCAGACATTCAAATCGGTACACACATCTCTTTATGAATTAAACTGATGTTCATAGTTATGAAAGTCATGTATATGCTTCCTAAAGAACAGAGTCTTGGTGTAACTTACGTTTGGTAAATAGGCTTTATTGATTTAGCTTTCTTTGACTACGATCTTCAATTTCCTATGCAAACTTTTGTCTTCTTTTTCTCAAGATCTCCGAACGCACTATAACAAGGATACCAGAACTAACGCACGAGAATAATCGGTATGAACAAGAGGTATAAATTCATCTGTGTTATAAAAAAATAAATCATTTTTATATGCAAGTCCCTGTGGCAGTTGGAATTACTTTGATTTGTTTTTGATAGATCACGGAGATGTGCATACAACAAATGGGAACATCATTGCAATCTGTTATCTCAGAGTGGGTTGCCAAATTTAACAGCAGAAATATAGGTGAGGGCTCTAAAAATGCACCAAGATACACCTGGTCAATCTTCAATTTTTTTCGGACATGCATATGCAATGTCTTATATCATGGTAATCCATCTCACTTGAGTATGTAAGTTTATTTGATCATTGTGAGAGTATATGTTCACTTTCAATGAATTGGATTGGTAATGCTTTGAAAAACTTTCATGTGTGCCATTATAGAAAAGCTATACAAGTTAGAGAGTCCAAATTTTTAAACATTTGTAAGGAGAATAATATTTTCATGCTGAAGTGCATAGTATATGCTGTATGTCTGCACTTTGCAATGGTTTTTTTTGAATTAAAGGTAGGCATTCTACCACAACTTTTATTTGGGAAAAATGCATATAACCCCCTTAAAGTTCTCCAATATCCAGATCAACCCCTCATTTATATGAAAATGCATATAACCCCCTAATTTTTATCCTAGTTAAACATATAACCCCTAAGTTAATTTACTGTCTATTTTGGAAGAATATACCAGGAATATTATGTGACTTAGCGGTAATGTGAAAATACATATTCATATAACCCCCTGACATTTGACAAAAATTCAAAAAGACCCTCAAAGTGACTAAAATACCCCTATCCACCCAAAACCACCCAATGAACTTCTTCCCAAGTGCCCTATTTTCAGAGCTGAGAGCTTTGAAGCTTTAAAACTCCCTCCCTTTTCAATCCCAATTTGAAGATTCTCCTGTCCATGATTGGAATGAGGTCGTCGCGTACACCTAATAATATCATATTGAACGCCTGCGTGAGCGAGGTGAAGATCGTGAAAGTGGGAGGGATGGGGACCAAACTCGTGCCTCTGCGTCCTCGAATGGCCCAGAAGAGGTCCCCATTGACGTCAGATTGATGTGGTCCGCGGCGACATCGTGTTCTGTCAACATGGTCCCAAAGCCGCCCCGCTGAAGTGCCCGCCCATGTCAATCATCGGGCATAGCCTAGAGAGGAAATTGTGGGTCTTCCTCGCTTGCGCGACCTTGTAGTAGATCTTGCCCAATATAGCGCCTGATTGGACCCATGTGAAGCCGTTCATGGTGTTGACCTCAATCTTGCGGAGGCCGGAGAGGTCGACGATCGCGTAGGGTTGGAGGGAGTATGTCGGAGAGGATGGTGTCGTGCACTCCTGCATGGAGTGGATAGCTTTGGTGCTAGTGGGGTTTATCTGGATATGCAAGAAGTTTGGATTTACAACAGAGCATGTTGTTTTCCATAAAAAAAAAGGAAAAAGAAAAAGATGTTGTGAAGATAGGTGGACGGTGGTGGTGGGAGAGGGCCTAGAGGCAGTGAAGGAAGCTTTCATGGGTTGTGTTTGGGAAGCCAAAAATGGTGTTATGAAAAGTGGGAATGGGTGAAAGATCTTGCTTTCTTGCTTTGGTTACACTTTGGTTTTAGTCTTCTCCTAACCTTCTATATTTGGTTCACCATATTAAAGTTTCGCTGAAGCCTCATGGTCGCCTCTAACGCGAACCAAACGTGTTTTCCATCGGCATTTGCAAAGCAGATGGGTGCACATTTTTGGCTCAGCTTCATGATGAATGCAAAGAGTGGGTGGTCCTTTATCAGTCTAGCCTTGTACACTTTTGTTAAGAACCTTTCTTTATATATCAACTAGAGAAATGCCTGGACTTCGATCCCCAGAGGATCATTCACTTGACATCGGTGTGGTGTCTTGCACAGTCAAGTCAATAGGCGAAGATTCTTAGAGAATAATTTTCGCTCGACTCCGTTTTAGAAAAGAAGATAAAAGAGAACCTGTGTAAAAAATGAATCTCGTACCTTGATTTGAGGGTTTGTCCCCATATTTATAGACAATTTTAGGTCGACGTTGCATGCTTACATGTCAACTTCACAGTTGGGTTCAGTCAACTACAATGTCTTCACGCATTGAAGTATCTCTGTATGATACAGTGCTTAGACTTGTTGCAACATGTCTTGCCTTCTGGAGGTGTGTGTGGGATAGATGAACAGCTTGGTTACTGAAGTCATATTCCTTCGTGTTTTGGGCTTTCCACATAGGGGAATGGAAGCCCTTTCCTTGAAGTCTCAACAAACTCCCCATCTCTTGGAGAGGCACTGGGAGATCAATCAACAACTATGGCAATGCCCTTTCAGGATAAATAGGTACCCACTTTACTGCATTGTTCGATTATTATTTCCATAGAAGAATAGGGAAACCCTTTTCTGGACGTTTTCAACAGGCTTTCCATTTCGTGGAGAGACATTGGGGGATCACTCGATACTTCGGGGAATCACATGTTTTGAAACAAACTACTCCTTTCACCAAGTCATAGTTGGGTCTGAGTTGTTTCTGATTTTTGATTTGACTATAAGCTAACAGGTGCTTATCTCTTCCCTGAAACGTGTCATCCTTGGAAAATTAGGCATAAAAATCCCGCACAATGGGTATGGATACGATAACAGTGCATGCATGTCTTGGAACATCAAATATTATGATGTTTAAACATTGCTTATGTAGTTCAGATTCGATAATATACATGTCATGACCATGTTAGACGTTTCTTGAAAAGGACCTGCATTGGACACACGTGTCATATGTCCAAAATTAAAAAAATATCTTATGAATTACTGACAAACGGTGGACATGAAGACAGACACTCTTTTGAAGTTTGGGCTTAAAAGCTGAGCCTAAAAGGCCCCTCCAACTCATGTGACACAATATATAGAGAAAACTCATCCCTCACCCATTTTCAAAAACCTTGGTCCCCTTTGGGTTTTGCCTTCCTCCCTCATTTGCTTCTCGCAAAAGAAGAGGGGTACCTAAAACATCATTCACAGCTTTGCTGTATTTTGTTTACAAAACCCCAGAAGAAGGTACATCTTTTTTTTTTTCTTCTGTGTTTGGCATCCATTCATACTATGTTTTCTTTTTGACATTTTAGCAGTCTCATGATTTTTTTTTGTTTGGTGTTTATTTTTTTTTCATTATTGCATAGATTTAAATTATGTTTCAATTCTTTTGTTTTTACTGTTTACTTTTTATTGGCACTGATTCATTGGGATGATGGTTGATTAGCTTCTTAGATGCCCCATTTTGATTACAAACATTTGGGATGTCTGGAGTAAGATACAAGTGAGATTATATAGTCTTGCTCTATCCGGTGTGTGTTGATGGGGTAAAATGAATTTTAATTCTTAATAGAGTAACACTTATATATATTTTCCCTTTTATGCAGTTACCTATCTTCAATTTTTTCATATATATCTTATTTGCTTATTAATAGCTGTGTGGTTGGCTCTTTTTTTTTTCTGTGAGTAAAGTGTCTTGGGCTTCTGCAATATCTGTGTTTATGCTCCGTGCTGCATAGAACATTGCTTATTATGGTTTTCTTAGAAATGTTAAGTGTAAATTGATGCATTATGATGTAATATACTAATATATTAATTGATGATTACAATGTATTTGACGTTTATGTTTCATGAACTATCAAGCATCCAATGTTGGATCGTGGATCTAGATGCCTATCTGACCACGTTTTTAGGAGAGTAATTTATGGTGTGTTGTCCTTGGAACATATGCTATGTCTTTGAAATTTTTTTTTTTAATTTGTAGTGTTTCCATAGGGAATGAATTTGGAAGTTAGTTTTCTCTTGTTTATGTCTTTTGGTGAGAAAAACATGTGTCAATGAGAAAATGGATAATAAAAAATTATCAAATCATAAATCAGAAAGACTAATAAAAAAATATAGGAAACTACCAATTAAATTTTTTTAAAAAAACTAAAAATTCAAATAAAACATTTTGTCTATATCTAGGAAACTACAAACTAAAAAAATTAAGCATTTTTTCTGTATCCTTTTGAATGCAGAACTTTCGATTCCTTTTAAGTAACTGGAGCTGATGGGGCTGTGTTCAAAGGGTCCACGACAAATGAAATTTTTGTTTTTGTCTTCATTTTCCAGATTAAAATAAAAATAATATAGATAGATTTACTTTTTCAAATAATGTTTGTCATTTTGTAATTTTCTTTTCTTTGTGTATGTTTTAAGAAAATCCCCAAAATAAACATGTTTCTTTGATGTTCTCATGTTCAAATCAGAAACTATACTCTTTTACTTTGGGTTTTTGCAGACCGGGCCCGGTTGCAGCTAAACAATAAAGAGACGATAAATGCCGAGACATATCTTTGCGAGTAAGTTCCATATGCATCGTAATCTATTTAATTAGTTGTCTTTCTGGTGGAAAGATCATAGATGGACTTCAGTATGAAGTTCATTTCACTGGGAAGATACAGTGACATCAGTGAGGAATTGGTCATGCATGTATTGCTCTTTCTGTGCCAATTGTAAGCCCAAGTTGAATTGAAATCTTGAACAGATATGAAAGGATCTCATGATGTGAATGCCTTGTGACAATATTTTTTGTTTTAATCTGTTTCTCAGATAATTCAAAATGATGTAGGACAGATCATGCAGATGAGACCATCAAAAGTGGTCCACCAAATAAATTCAAATCAATGGTCACGATCTCGGAATCGCACGAAATTTGACATGGTGAAATATATCGAGGAGATCTTCTGGATTAGTTGTTATACAACTAACTATTTTTATTTTTCGAAATTCATTTATTTAGGGCTTTAAATTAGAGATTTGATTATTTTTAGTAAGTTTTAGATTTGTGATATCTCAATCATAACAGATCGGAATTGATTTCTATCAATTCCTATGATCATTTAGGATCTCATAGAATCTGGAAAATTAGTTTTCGGATTTTACTATTTTTAGTAATTTTTTATTTTATGCTATTAGTATAAATAACAGACTTGTAATTTAGGGTTTTCAGTTTTTTATCAATAATATTTCAAAATTCCCTCTGTTTTGGGGCTTCTTCCTTGTGGATTCAAGGTGTTTATGAGATCTCAACGCTTGTTGGATCTTTTTATCTAGTTTTTCGCTGCGTTAGTTGGTATCAGAGCATGGATTTGCCTTGCTGTGATGGCAAATAATGGAGGGGGAGACAATCAATCTAATGACGCTGGACGTGGATTAGAGGATCTGTGTAAGGCGGTCGAGGAATAACGTGATCAGATGCGAGAACAACAAGATCAGATGTGAGAACAACTGCAGGAGATCCGCATGATGATTGCTGGCTTGAACCTCAACGTCAACAACATGCATCCTAAAGGTGATAGGATACGCGCTGAGGGATTTGCCCAAGGCCGACCTATTGCTCGGAACATCGTTCGACATCCCACTCATTATCAATTTGATGATGAGGAAGATTCGGGTGATGAAGATGATGGACTTCATGGATATCAACCGGGGAGGCGGTGTATGAAATACAATGATTACCGATTGAAGGCGGATATTCCGTATTTCAATGGTAATATGCAGATCGAGGATTTTCTCGATTGGATCTCGGAGGTCGAAAGGTTCTTTGAGATGATGGAGGTTCCCGAAGAAAAGATGGTCAAATTGGTGGCTTTTCGATTGAAGAGCGGGGCCGCCGCTTGGTGGGACCAACTTCAGAGAACCCGACAACGGCGAAGAAGGGCACTTGTTCGTACGTGGAGGAAGATGAAACAACTTCTCATGGATCAATTTCTACCATTAAATTATGAATGATATGTGCCCCCATTGTATCAAAATTATCGCCAAGCCGCAATGGTGGAATCACAATTAGAGAGATCAATCGTGCAGATTATGGTTGATGGATCGATGAAGGTGACCAAAGAAAGTCCTTCAAAAATTCAGAAGAGTTTGAAGATGGAATCCTATGATCAACATCTGGTTGAATCAAATATTGATGAGGACAAGAGTAACAACACAATTGACGGCGATGATATATATGATGGTGCTGAGTTTGCAGAAGAAGGAGAGCGGGTCAACCTCATCGTTGAACCAGAGATCGATGAGGACATGAGCAATAAAGAAACAAAGGATGTTGTGCTATCTGATGATTCTAAAGATGTCGTTGGAGGAGAACAAGAGGAGTTGTTTGCACGGTCCATAGCGGTGACTCTTAAGATGGAAGAGCCCCTACAGAAGCTCGTGTTGCAGGACATCAACAAGAGTGTTTTGGATGTCATCATCAACAATGATAACAGTGAAGACTTTGCGGCTACTACTATGGTGAAGAAATTTGGGCTACAAATTGAGGTGCATTCAATTTTCTACATAATCGATTTTATTGAGAAGAAATTTGAAGTCAAGAAAATGTCTCTTCTTTTCCGGAAGGTGAAATACAAAGAAACATCAATTGAAGAGTGGAAGAACTCGAGGACGAGTTCTTTTGAAGAAGAGGAGTCTGATGTATGACAGATTATGCAGATGGGACTATAAAAAATGGTTCACCAAATAAATTCAAATCAATGGTCACGATCTCGGAATCGCACGAAATTTGACATGGTGAAATATATCGAGGAGATCTTCTGGATTAGTTGTTATACAACTAACTATTTTTATTTTTCGAAATTCATTTATTTAGGGCTTTAAATTAGAGATTTGATTATTTTTAGTAAGTTTTAGATTTGTGATATCTCAATCATAACAGATCGGAATTGATTTCTATCAATTCCTATGATCATTTAGCTTCTCATAGAATCTGGAAAATTAGTTTTCGGATTTTACTATTTTTAGTAATTTTTTATTTTATGCTATTAGTATAAATAACAGACTTGTAATTTAGGGTTTTCAGTTTTTTATCAATAATATTTCAAAATTCCCTCTGATTTGGGGCTTCTTTCTTGTGGATTCAAGGGTTCCTTGTGGATTCAAGGTGTTTATGAGATCTCAACGCTTGTTGGATCTTTTTATCTAGTTTTTCGCTGCGTTACAAAACCTGTGGACAACAACATTGTAGATGATGTCAATATTAGTTGTCATCTATGCTGTTGATGTCAATATTAGTTGTCATCTATGCTGTCCCTAGTAGCATAGTTGTGTGTGCTTAATTCAAAAAGGTCAAAAAAAATTTATACACGGAAAATACAATTTACATGTGAAAATTAGATTAGCTGGGGATTATTAAAATTTTATTTACATAAAATTTATGTTTGATTCATGATTAACTTATAGTACTTCAAAATTATAGATTTATATGGCTATTTATTCACTAATTCAAATTTTGAACATTTTTTTTTAGAAAATGTAAAGATAAATATTTTGGACTTTGTGTCATTTATTCAAGAATATGGAGTATACTGTTTAGATGATGTATTCAAGTTAATGTGTATTACTATACTCCCATTTAGTTTTGGCAATTTTATAATTAATAGTTGGTTATCTTATCTTTTTTGTTGACATATTCAGGCTGATCTGTTGAATATACTAATTTATATATTTGCTGAACTGCATTACATTATATTGATTTTTTTTTTGTATATTTTTAATAAATGAAAATAATATCAAAGGTCCATTTTCCGTGTTGCAGATTTTGGTGAGTGTTATGTTTCTTATACATTTTAGTTGATTGCAGTGACTGCTACCACAAATTGGTCAGCTTTTTCTTGTACTGGTTTCGCATAACGCTGCCCACACATGTAAGTATATTCACTCTAATGGTTCTGAGTCCTAATGTGCACAGTGACTTGGAATATATGAATGATAAAAGCTTTGTCTTCTGCATGGAACTTTGTTTTTAGTCATTAAATCTACCCTGGATCCTTAATATAAATTCATAACCTCAAGAATTTGTTTGCTCTTTCCAAGCAATAGAGAATTGACCATTCAGACATTTTTAGGTTATTCCATTTTACTTGTAAAGTGTTATTTGGCTTGAGTTTGATCTCCCATGGAAAAGAATCTCCACTCAGATTTCTTGAGAAATAAAATCCAAACCTCATTTATAGTATATATTTGAAATTTTTTTTTGAAGATCATTTTCAATATTTGTGGGTCAATTGTCCATAAACTTTCTAAAATTAGTTCAAAAGAATTGTGTACCATTTTAAATTTACATCAATGACTGTTCATGACAACCCAAAACTATATATAAACTATTATAAGTCAAATATTAAGGGCTAATTTGGAAAGAGGATAAAGTTTTGAAGATAAATTGTCCTAATTTTATGGGATAAAAAATCCATTAATTTTGTTCATATTTATATTTATCAAAATTGGGATAAAAAGTGGGGATAAATGCTATCCCAACTTTAGGTGGAACAAAATATCCCCATTTTTATTTCAAAATCGGGACAACTGTCCGTTAGTCCCAATTATTTTTTTATACCATATGGGAATAAACTATTCCAATTATTGGGTATACATTTATTCGAGAATAAGTAAGTATAAATAAGGATAAAGTGATTTTGTATTGTGTTGTGTTTTGAATTATTCTCGTTGGTAAACGTAAGAATAAATGTTTTGTTGTTTGGGTAAAATGTGAATAAAGTATGGATAAAGATTTAAAAAGGTAAAAAAATAATGATAGTTGATTTGATATGTGATTTATAAGAGGTGATGACAATTGATTTGACAGTGGGCCCACATATTCTTTGGGTGGAATAACCTATGATAACTTTAATTCTGGGGGTTGATTGGAATTCATATACCACTTTATACCAGTTTATTTTGACATACTTTATCAGGGTTATTCGGGGCAGACAAACACACCAAAATTCTTATCCGGGGTTATCCAGGGGCAAAACAAACGGGGGCTAAAGTCAATTCATGAAAATTTGGTGCATCATGATTTTGATCAGAACTAACATGTTGATCAAAATGATGTGGCATGTGAATGTTCTATATTTGGTCTTTGGATGCAAAATAGTTTTTGGCAAATGTTTTCTTTTTCTCCTGAGCTGATGTCGTTTTCTATGTTTTAGGTGATCAATATAAGTAATTTTACATTGAGCATGTATTAGCATCAAACACCAGTTTTTGAAGCAACATTCTTGGAAAGTTGTTTCACAGGATTTTTTTACATCAAAACAAAAGGACCAAAGAATCTTTTAATCCTGATGTCTCTTCAATGGTTAAAAAATCCATGGAAGAAATTTAAATTTAAGAAGAGTGAAATTCTATTGCTTTGTCCAGCATGAGGATGTGTTTTCTTGTATACATTTGACATGCTATTGCGAAGGATCTGGCCTTACGCATACATCGATATTAAGTGGTTGTGCATGTCCGCATCATCTTTCGTTGTAGGAAAAAACTGTACACATACGGTTTCATGAGTGACAATGAAGGAGATTTTTGCTCCCTTATGAATGATTTCTAAGTTAGTGGTGTTGTAGCTTGATCCTGCGCAACCTCAAGGCGAGTGATGGTAGACAGGGGATGACAATAGATTGGGTTGGATTCGGGTTTAAGGTAATCCAAATTCAACCTGCCTCCACATTGTTGTACTCCACACCACCCCGCTCCACCTCATTGTTTATAACTTGACATCCATGCCCGCTGTCCCATTTTGGGTTTTTCTTCTTGAAATCCATACTTGCCGAGTCTCACCCTGTTTAAGGCAGGTCTGATCGGGTTGAGTCCCTATAGACAACACAAAAAACAAATATTGTTGATATAAAAGAGAATTACATTAAAAAAATATAAATTGTTCAAACATAAAAAGATAACTTCACATCCCACCACAATGCATCAAAGTATGGAAAAATGAGAGAGAAAAGTTAAAAAGCATTTGTCTTTGATGGGTGACAACTTGGGGGGGGGGGGGGGGAGTTTAAATGTATTTTGATTTTTTAGAGAAACAAGGATGTGAATGAATGAATAGAGAGGAAGAAGCATGGTAGAGGCTGGGTTTTGACTGTCATAGGAAATAATTTCCTCTTTGTGACCTAATTTAGTTTGGGTTATGATTTAATCACAAAACCCAAATCAGACCTGGATATTGTAACTGATCGGGGTGGGTTTGAAAAACAGAGAATCGAAACCGGCTCCAACAAGGCCTGATAGGTTGGGTTACCAATAAAACCCACCCCATCGCCTTTCCTATAGTAGACACGTGTATGGACAGAGGTTCCTTAAATTGTTCTGTTCCTTGTGCTATTTCTGATATTGGCCATAGTGTTGGGAATCAGTGATTTAGAGTATATAATATCAATGTTTTTCCCCACAATGATCTAGATATAGTCTTATTAATCATACTACACCATAAATTCCTATAGCAGCAGGGATTACTCATGTGGTACGTGTATAATCTTGTCAATCCATGCCAACTATCTCCTCCATGCCTTCTTGGTATTCCTTCCAAAGAATGATTGTTCTGTTCTTTTTCTTCGGAGAAATTAGATAGAGTAATGAATTTTTTGTAATATATATTTGACTAGATTTTTTGGAATATAGAACCAAAGAAAATTCTTTTACCATGAAAAGAACAGTTTCTTTTTCTGGATGTACGAGAAAAGCAATACCCAATAAGCATATCCTCACAACCATCAACCTCTCATGCATATTCTTTTCTCACAGATACAGTTTTTGGAAGAAGTACCTTCCATGACTTTACATTATCCACAATTATATATTATCATTCTCTCTTTTAAGAGGTGATAAACAGATGATGACAAGGTATATAGACAGAAATAAGCTATGTGACTAAGACAAAATCAGTGATGCAACATGACTCTTAAATACTTTACTAGTTTATTAGAGAATCATGTGATAGCACAAATTAGATAATTATTATGGCATTATTATTGATAATGTGCAAGTGATTCTGCATTTCATGCTACATGCGCACATACTACAAGCTACATGACATTCTCCATCCTGCAATTTTCCCCATCTAAATTTCCCACATATGGCAACCTACTTTTATATTTATGGTGTTACCAGTTCATTTATCTTTACACATCCATTAAACTCTGCTTATAGCTGAATTTTCACTTGTGTTATGCATAGTAGCTTTAACTGATGGAGCTTGCATGCATGTGTTTGAAACCACATTCTCTGGTGTTGAATATAGCATATTAGGAATTTGTGTTCTCCATCTGTTGATTTTCCAACTTGTGTAGTATCTCCCACTTAACGCTTCAAAAAGAGAGAACTGTTGGTATGGTTACGCGTGTCGTACGCAACATCGCAACAATGAACATGCTCAGAAGAGGAACCATGTTTGTCGTCCGACAAGAGGAAACCCCATTCCTTGATCATCTGTTTCTGTAAGTCAATTAAGCCAAATATTTATCTGATCTTTAGTTTGTGTTTCTTTTATTATTTAAGGGGGATCTTGATAGACAAAATATGTAATATCTATGGCTATGTGGATTTATTTATTAAGAAGTTTTAAGTGGACTGGTGAGTTGTGTATGAATTGTTCAGTTGATGGTTATTTTCCTCTTCAAAATTTGCATTGAGTTGTGATCTCTCTTGAGCCCATAAAAAAATCTCACTCCTGCCAATTTTTTTAGGTAATGATATTAGTGTTCAGATTCATATCTTTTTGGAAAAGGAATATTTTTAATTAATAATGACATGTCTCAATGTGAATACTAGGGTGATTAGATATGCTAGGGATGAGAGATTTCGCAACAAAAGTAAACTGGGGTTGAAATGACATTATTTTAAGAGTGCTAGAGTAATTTCAAGTTTGAGGATCATGATAATCATCCACTGTAATTGAATTCAAGCAATGGATTTTGGATAACACAAATATGTACATATTTTTATAATATATAATTCGTTTCTAAGTATCCCCAGTGTTCTTGGCTTTCGGAAACGAAAAACAGTTTTAGTTATAAAAAATGGTTTTTCAAGAATTTAACTAAAGTATATGTTTTCTAAGAAGAGGATGAGAAGGTTTGTTAAGAGAAGGAAAGTCCATGGATGTTTTTTGAGTCTCTAGTAAGCCATGTATTCACCTTTATAATAGTGGATGCTCTTGGCCTTTTCCCTATTGATGGAGGGATGAACCACGTGCTCATATGAGGGGTTCTGGAGGAGCACAGGGAGGTGACTGCTGGCAGGTGGTGCAGAAGAAGTGGAAATGGTCTTCAGGAGGCAGTAGGGAGTTTGAGCGGAGGGAAAAGAAATTTCTGAAGTCCGTTCGTTGCTTTCGCTGTCTTGCGGTTGGTCATTTTGCAAGAGACTGCAGAGACCCCCCAAGTGCTGGTGTTGCGATAAGATGGGGCATCGGAGTGGAGAATGTTCGGCTGGGAGGAGGGGTCATGATGACCATGGGGCGACTTTGGAGCAGGAGAGGCGCCAGGGATACGAAGCGGCCCCGGTGCTCGGGGCATCGGGGTCGGTGGAGGTGGAGATCCCTTGGTCACCACTCTTGGCGACAAGGGAGGAGGCTTTCAGCAGAAGCATCCTCTTGATGTGGTCTGGGAAGGAGGGCGCCTGCTGGCCGGTGGTTATGGGAGCTCTGAGAGATAAATGGAGGTTGCTTCCACCATTTGAGTGGTGGGTCTTGGGTCCCATGGTGGCTCTGGCACGGTTCCCAATCCTCTCGGTGAGGGACGTTCTCCTTAAAGAATCGTCTCTGAATGTTATTGGGGGGAAGGTCCTATTCAGGGCCTGTGACTGGGGGACTGGAAGGGAGGACGGGGAGGCTCATAGGGTGGTAGTCTAGATTAGAGGACTACCCCTCATGTGGAGAGTGGATAGTGTTATTCGGAAGGTGGTTGGTTCCTTTGGACACCTTGTGGAGGCTCGGGAGGATTTTATGGCCGGTGAATTCTTCCAGTGATTGAGGCGTCGGTGTGGTGCGAGGTGGGGGCAGTGATTCCATCGGAGGTAGTGGTGAATTTGGATGGGTGGAAAAAGGTGGTAGAAATCGTTCGGGTGGATCCTCTGGTCTCCTTTGTGGAAGCGGTGACGGGGGGTAGGAGCCGAAAGGATCCGGTTGTGGTTGAAGAGAGGAAGATTCTGTCTGGGGAGCGGGTGGCTATAAGTCTTTGATGGAGAGTGCCGATCAGCGTCGGATCTTGAAAGGCAAGGCTCCGATCATCGGCGATGCCCCGACGACTTGGCTTGCTTTGCCTGGTATGGTCCATCGTACGGAGACTGCTTGGGGGAAAGGTGATGGGATGGCATCAGTGGCACATCAATGCAGGTCCGTACCTGAGGTTATGCCGAAAGTTCTCCTTCTATAGCTATGTATGGTCGACGTGGCGGTCGATGGATGGAAGACGAGGTGGTACCTTGGTCCGAGGAGCCTGAACGGTCCCTTCCCCTCTGTACGACTAAGAAGGGAAGAAGGTTTGGTGGAGGGTATCGAGAGTTGGGTCGAAAAAATGGTCATACTGTAGAAGAGGAACAAATACTGGTGGCACGTGGCAGAGTCCAATCACGTCACGTGTTTGACTCTAATGTGGGTAGGACGATCAATGGTGGATCCTGTGATCCACGGGGCCCTTTTGTCTCGGATGGGCCCTCCTCTTTGGGCTCCCACAAATCCCACGGCCCATATTATCATAGGTCTCCTTCGACTCCGAACAGATCAGGGTCCAGTGGGCCTCCTTGTCGGTGTGGGATTTCATTGGTGTTGGGAAAAAATCTGGTAGGGTGCGTGTGTGGGGGTTCTTCGGGGATTCAGATCCGGTGCGCGCCTTGAGATTGATCGGATCGTCTCTTGGAAGGGTGATGGGGTCTCGTTCCTGGTCGAGGCGCCCAACAGCCGCTCGAGGGGATTCCGGGGTGTGTGTGATCGCCACCTTCTTTTTCGAAAAGCAGGAAAAGTTGGGTTGGATTTGATCGCCTCGCAGGGGAAGTTTGTGGGATCTCCGCTTTGAGACACGGATATACTGTACACAGAGGTGAAAAACAGGTAACCCTATTCTGCTTCGGGGGCTTGACTAAAGGAGTCTTGGGACAAAAGGGTGCGGGTGGGGTGTGGATAAGTGGCGGCTAGTGGGTTTGAGCCGTTGGGCAGGGGGCGGCTAGCTAGGGTTAGCCGTCCGGGGCGTGGGTGGATTTGGGAAGAACCTGGGTAGGGAATGAGCTTGGTTTTGGCAGGGGTTAAACTGAGTTTAACCTGGGTTTTAGAGGGTGGACTGAGAGGGTGATTTTGCGTAGGGAAAGGGTTTTTTTCCCTTACAAATGGCTCTCTCTCTCTCTCTCTAGGGATTTCAAGTGGTGGAATGGGCTTGGGAATGGGGGGTTGGAGGTTGTGGACTTGTGAATCAAGATTGGGGATGTGTGAATTGTGTTTGAAATGTTTTGAACCCCCTCTATTTATAGTAAAAGAGAGGCAGAGAAATATCCAGGAGGTAATAGAGTGGCTTGGTTAATAGTGTGTTTGATTAGACCCCTCATTAATTCTCTGGTTCTTCTGTCAGAAACTAGGTGAAGGGCGGCTAGTTGAAACTAGTCGCCCAATATGGGGCAGATATTTCCTGGTAGCCGCCCCCATCATGACCTGCCAAACGTCCTATCTCTGACAAGCGGTGGCTTGGGTCGGTTACTTGGTTTGATCCGGCCGAGATGGGGCGGCTAAAGGTCATAACCCGCCGCAATGGTCAGCATTTAATGCTTCTTTATGTCCCATCCAGGGAGGCGGTTCAGGGTCGGCCAGGGGGGCGGCTAGTGAACACTAGCCGCCTGGTATGGGGCGGCTAGTTTTGGTTAGCCGCCCTGTTTCCAGGGTTTTAGGTTTGGGCCAGGTTTTTTTAGGGTTTCTAGGGTTTAGGGCTTTTAGGGTTTGGGCTAGGGTTTAGGGTTTTTAGGGTTTCTAGGGTTTGGGGCAAGGTTTAGGATTTTTAGAGTTTGGGCTAGGGTTTAGGGTTTTTAGGGTTTCTAGGGTTTGGGGCAAGGTTTAGGATTTTTAGAGTTTGGGCTAGGGTTTAGGGTTTTTAGGGTTTGGGCTAGGGTTTAGGATTTTTCTGGTTTTTTCTGAGATTTGTTTTCTATTCGATGCCCAAATTTGGGTTATTTTCAGGTGTTACTTGAAGTATTTCTGTCTTTCTGGAAGGTCAAAATTGGGGTATCTACAATTGTCCCTCATCGGACGGAGTCTTTGCGCGAAGCAGGAAAGACTTTGACCGATGATAAGGAAAGAGACCCCTATTTTGGCCGGCCTGACCTTCAAGAAGTTACGACAACACGAACAGTACTATTCGGGGAGTTGATTTAGACTGTCAGAGGCTAGGTATTGACTAGAATTTTCAACCGAAAGGATGATCCAGGTGGAAGGCGAGAAAAGTAAAGGTAGTGATCCAACCTGTGGTCGGGATTCTTAGCTATCGTGCACGGAGCAGCCCAGCATCAGTTTTTTCGTGCCTACCATTCCCGTGCTTGGGAAAACTCAGCAAGGAGGGGATATCGCCGACAGAAAGCAAGTAAAGAGTTGAATTGGGATCATCCGAAGGATAAGAATTCTGAAAAAGTATCAGAACTGAAGAAATTCGAACTGAATGGTACTGAAAGTGTTGTGAACCTACGGGAAAGTCGTGTTTTGATCAAGTAGTGCTTGAAAATAAGCCAATACATGGCTGTTTGTTTTTTAGAAAACTGGAGTTTAGGACTCGGGAGGAAGTTGGAAAGGGGTTTTAATTGAAATTTCTTAAAAGCTGAGAGGGGCGGCTAGTTGAAACTAGCCGCCCGAGAGGGGGCGGCTACTCGCGGGTAGCCGCCCCATAACTGGGTCCCTTATAACCGAAAAGACCCTCTCTCTCTCTCTATACGTTTCAAAACGGTTACCCTTCCCTCTCTTCTTCTTCTTCTCCATTTTAAACCGAAAAAACTTTGATTTCTTAGCCTTCTCTTCCTCCATTTTGACCTAGATCTTTCTCTCCCTCTTGATTTTGAAGCCCTATGTTTGGGTTCTCGTTTTTCTTTTCAACCTGGGGAAGATGACATGGTTTGCTTTGAGGGGGAGACGACCACGGGTGGCTCGTGGAGAGCATAGCCCGAGCTCTTCATCATCGGAGAACGATAGGCCGGAGGTAGAGGCCGTGGGGGAGGTTATGGGTGCGGCGAAGGTGCCGTTGGTGGGCACCGGCGTGGTTGAGGTTGGGGGCTTGCCTTTGGGGGTTGTCCCAGAGGTTGTGAGTATTGATATGATATACACGCAAGAGGAAGCGTGGGAATCGACCGGCGGAGGTCGAAGAGGTGGTTTCGGAGGTCGAAGGACCGGCCGTGGGTGTAACCGAAGGGGTAGGGGCTGGGGGAGTTAGTGAGGACGTGAGGGCATCGCTGGATGCCATAGTCGGGATTCTGGATAGGGAGTCCATAGAGGCTAGGGCTGAGGAGGAGGAAAGAAGGCTATGGGGGTTTTTGCAGATTGTCTCTGGTGCGGTGGGCATGGAGGAGACTGGGGGTGTTGGGAGCGAGGTCGGGGAGGCTGAGGGTGTAGACACAGGGGCCACAGAGGTCAGTGTTGGTGCTGAGGCTGAGGCCGAGGAGGCCGTGTTTGAGGAGGATGAGGAGGAGGGGGATGACGACGGGATGGACGATCTCGACAAGGCGGAGGCAAACACTCCTAGGTCCACACGGGCCGTGGTATTCTTCTAACCCTTTTGCTCTAGCCCTTTATTTACATACATGTTTGGTTCTTCGTGATATAAATTGGTGGTTGCGTAGCATTTATACATGTGTTTATAGGCATGCTTGTATGTATAAGTTAATCACGGTGGGATAGTAACCATGCACATATGGGCTTGGGTTGGAAAAAAGGAAAAAAAGGGGGCAATTCTCATATGCACATCCATGTTTGTTATAAAAGAAAGAGAAATGGTATGTCTAGCATGCTTGCTTGTGAGGGTCTTGTGTGTGTATAATTTTGGAGCATGCATACGTATTTGATCATGGTGGAGTAAGGGGAGTATAGGCATGCATTTCATGGGTCTAAGTATTTCTTCATATGCTTGAGTGAGTTTGCGGAAGGTATCCATAAGCATGATTGCAAGTAATGACCATGGTGGGATAAGAGGGTAAAGTATGTGATCATATGGACATGTTTTGTAAATAAAGGAGGGTAAATTTTTATATGAAGACTAACTTCTGTTCGCACGTTCTGATCGCGAATTTTGTTTGTGATTTTTGTTCAAGAATTCTATTTGAAGATTCTGTTCGCGAATCCTATCCGCGGGCATTTATAAAGATGACCAGGTGCCTCTACTCGATATACGTATTTAGGAGTGCCCTGGCTGTTGAAGATTCGAACAACAAGGAGAAACGGATATGCGAGCAAGTAAAATATGAATAAGGTTGAGCTGAAAGAGTAATTTTTATTCATTGCATGGATAAAGGTTACAAAAAAATACAAATGTGTTCAATCCTCTGTCTATCTTTTGCTCGGTCTTTCCCTCGGAGTCTCCTTTCCCGTAGAGCATGAAGAAGCGTGGACAGCCCCTCATTGCTCATCTGTCGAAAACCACGTGAGTGGTCAGAGTAGCCCAGGCGATAGCCGCTGATGAAGTCCAGAAGATGGTCTGCTTTATCACCTTCACATATACCAATTTATTATGTTCATGTGCAATGTTATGTATTGTATATACCACCTTACTGTTATATACCACATTACATTTTTCATGTGCAATGTATGTGTATGATGACTTACTTGGTCATCTCACAGCACCTTTAGTCATGGATAAAACAAGGGGACAAAAGTTAGCAACAGAGAGAGAACAGAGTAAACTCCGAGGGAAAGGTACATGTATACATATATTTCTAAAGTGGTATATACATTTCTAAAGTGGTATATACATATCAGAAACTGTCATATGACGGGCATTTATGTATGAATAGGGAAGTTAGTTGGATCGATTGAGAGGGTGGCTCAGTTTGTTGGAAAGGGTATCAAGTCAACAAAAACCAAGGTAAAACAAACAGAGGAAGCACCGGAAGAGCATGCGGCAGAGAAACAAGTCGAAGGGCATGAGGCAGAGGAAGTGCAATTAAACTAATTTTAGTCGTGTTTTTGATGTTCCAAATTTTTATAATTTGGCATGGTTGGAATCCTTGTGTTGTTAGCTTTCCAACGCTTTTTACGGATCGTGAATCGGACTTGTATCGATTAAGTTATGAGCCAAACTGTGCAGAGAGGTCGGGCAGAGGAAATAGCGACGGATCCAATAGAGCCGTCGGTGTTGTGACGGATCCAACAAGTATCATCAGATTTCTGGGTGACGGACGTGATCAAAGCCATCGGTGGTGTTGGGAGATGGCTGCAATAGGAGCCGTCGATCTGGAAAATCATATTTTTGAAATATGATCCATTTTTGGAAAGAAATAAGTGTCTTTATTGGAAATAATCTGATTAATGGTTTCTTATTTAGATAAATCATATTTTTTAAAATTTGGTCCGTTTGTGGAAACAAACAAGTAAATTGATTTGGGATTTAATTTATAATAATAGTTTCATATTTTTGTCTCCCATGTGTATATGTCTATATATACCCCCACTTTTCCTCTCTCTTTGCACTAAAACCTAAAACCCTAGAAATTTTCAAACCCTAAAACCCAAGTTTTCTTCTTCTTCTCTTGTTTTCGGCGCCGTTGTTGAGGAGCTCAGGAAGGGGTTCGAATAAAGAATCGTTGTGAGTATTACCCTCTGATTATAAAGAGTTTTGATTAATAAAAATTCTCTTTAGAACTTCTTTTCATATGATTTCATTTTTAGGCTTTTCAAACAAAAAGAATATGTTTTTCTTCTTGATCCTTGAAGGTTTTATATAATTTTGGGTCTTGTATTATACCAATGATTTGTCGATGTTTTTGTGATGTTTTATAGAGTTTTATATGATGCTATTAGTCCACACATGTGTATTTTTGGATTTGCTGATCTCTTGTGTTTTCATCTTGAGTTTTAATAGTTTTGATGATTTAAGAGTCATTTTCGGGTTGATTGTATACCTGGGCATTTATCGTGTTTTTGGCTATGATAGAGTCGTTTCTGGGAAAAATGTAGGTTTTGAAAATACCTTTCCATCGAATCATAAATCGTCCAATTCGGAATTACGGATTGAAAGTTATGATTTTTCAAAGATTTCTGTATCGCTCTTATATACGTTTTATAAATCCTTAGAGGGTCTAAGATAAAGATAATAGGATATCATGATAGGTACAATGACATGATATTTCTCATGGTTTTCAAAAGATTTTGTAAAGTATACTTAGATCCTTGGGCATACCAAGAGTTTTAGTGTTTTATCGATACTTTACCGTTTTCCCATAAGCTAGGGTTTCGAATGAATTATTCTTATATACGATTTTCGATCTATTTTCTAAATGTTTTGTATCGGTTACATATTATATATTGATTTTGATAATATGAATAGATCTAGGTTTTGAGAAAATTTTCAAATAAGATTTTATTACTTTTAATGACATGTTTTTCGAATCCTTAAACCTAGGGTTTTTAATTGGGCTTTCTTTCACATGACTAATCTTAATATACATTCCTTGCTATTTTCAAAGGATTTTATCGAGTATGTTCAGATCTTGGGTATACCAATTGTTTTATCGTTTTATCGATATTTTTCCGTTTTATATGGATTAGGGTTTCGAACCGATTTTTTTTATTCATACGATCATGATCTATCTCCTAAAACATTTTACTTTTGTTTTACCTATTCTATATATATATGTGTGTGTGTATATATATATTGATTTTTGTCTATGATGGATTTAGGATTTTTGAAGATGTTTTAAACGAATTTTTTATTTATTCAATCGGATTATCGTACGCGTGATTGGATTTCTACAATATGATTTCCTTACTGTTTTATATTGTTTTAAACAACCCACATAGGGTTTTCAATGATAGAATGTGTTAGGATGTTTTAACAAAAAAAATAATAATTATAATAAAATAATATGGGGTTTTTCTTCTGTTCCGGAACGACTCTATTTAGAGCCGTCGGGTATTCTTCGGGGCGGATCCTTACGGAGCCGTCGGTTTTGCCATGGACGGGCCCCTATAGAAGCCGTCTGGTTGCTTCTGGACGGCTCTTCCTGGAGCCGTCGATTTCTGTAAGTACGGGTACTATTAAGTCCCGTACTATTTGCGCGTATTGTGACCTAGTCGTACTATTTCAGGACTGGTTAGATTGCTGTACGATTTCTTGTTTGGTTTGCGTGTCGTTGGACCGAAGGTGAGTGGGTCTAGTCTCTTGTAGCTTTTGAAAAAACTACCTATATTTATCATATTTGCATCATGCTTATGTTATGAATACGACTGTTATCTTGAGTATAGAATTGCATGAGCATGACATCATGTTTTGAGATGTTATTTTGCGTATGAACTGTATAATGATTATTATGTTATTCTTGCATGCAAATATGTGAACTGTAGAGGTCATCTTGCATGCATATCATTCGTCTGCGTGACATCGTCTGCGTGACGAGGGTCTGCATGACTCAGTCCAGTAGGACCGTGTCTGCGTGACACCCGTCTGCGTGACGATTGGTCTGCGTGATCAAGCTCTAGTTGGGGCGCTTTTGGCTGCGTGCCATACGGGCATGCGTGTTCGTTGTATCATGCGCATCATATAGATGGTATGAGATGGTGGTTATTTTCTCCAAAGAAATGCATTCCATTTTATCGAGATATTTGTGAAAATTAATATTTTTGTTGGTTCAGATATTTTGGAATTTACAATGAAGGTTTTAATATTATTATTATTATTATTATTATTATTATTATTATTATTATTATTATTATTATTATTATTATTATTGGGACGCTAAGGTCCATTCACTGGGCGTGTGGTAGCTAACCCCTCCTTTTCCCAACCTTTCAGAGTAGCCATTGGCGATCGTTGTTCGTGGTAGGCGTTGGTGATCTAGTTGTCATTTATTCCGTTGCATTCGTAGGTGTTTGAATAAGCCTTCTTCTTGGCATGTAGTGGACGTCCTTAGCTTTATCAGCAAAACCAGGGAATCTTTAGTTATTAGTAAATAAAGTACTCGTGTGTAATCATTCGTTGAGAATGAATTATTGAGATCCTGGATTTGGTTTATGTTTATGTTTTAAGAACTTATGTGTTTTAAATAAATATGTTAATTTATTTCATTGAAAAAGTTTTAGGTTGACGTGACGCACCGTATCGCATGCTTTAATAGAGGATAATGGGTACGGGGGCGTTACAGAGTGGTATCAGAGCCTAGGTTTTCCTGTTAGGGCTAAGGACATAGGATAGAACTGTTAGGCCTGCATTCATATAGGTCACGTTCTAACTCGGTGTTATTTCATTAAAGAAAGCTTGAGATGGCGAGTAGTAGCAACATTATTGTTGCAACCCCTACTGGCAAATTGATCGCCATTCGATCGGTCTATCGCGGATGTATGGTCCGGATAGAGGATCAAGTCTTGTCGCAAACCTGTTGCTGTTTGAGATTCAAAAGTTCGATGTCATCCTTGGCATGGATTGACTCTCTGCCTATCAGCTAACGTGGACTGTTTTTCAAAGACAGTATCGTTCAAGATTCCAGGGTTACGAACGTTGCGATTCGTCAGCGATGGAGGTGTGGACCATTGGGTCTTATTTCGGCATTGCAAGCTCAGCATCTTTGGAGAGCGGTTGCATGGGGTACATAGCAAGCATTGTTAATACTAAGGCAGTGAAAGCAAGTATCGAAGGAACATCGGTGGTCGTTAAATTTCCTAAAGTTTTTCTGGACGATTTACCGGGATTGCCGCCCGATCGTGAAATTGAATTTTCTATTGATCTAATTCCCGGTACAGAGCCAATATCAAAAGCCCCTTATCGTATGGCACCTTCAGAGTTGGCAGAATTGAAGGCTCAATTGGAGGAACTGCTGGAGAAAGGATTTGCACGATCAAGTGTATCTCCTTGGGGTGCTCCGGTGTTGTTCGTCAGAAAGAAGGATGGTTCGTTGCGTCTATGCATCGGATTACCGTCAGCTGAATCAAAAGACGATCAAGAACCGATATCCACTTCCGAGAATAGATGACCTGTTCGACCAACTTCAGGGGGCTACGGTCTTCTCCAAGATCGATTTGAGGTCGGGTTATTATCAGTTGAAGATAAAGAAGGAAGACATCCCGAAGACGGCCTTTCGTACTCGATATGGGCATTATGAATTTCTGGTCATGCCATTTAATTTGAAAATGCCCCGCAGCATTCATAGACATGATGAATAGGGTCTTTAAGCCTTTCCCTGACGAGTTTGTGGTTGTCTTCATTGATGACATCTTGATATACTCAAAGAGCAAGGAAGAGCATGCTGAACATCTTCGTTTGGTACTCCAGAAATTGAAGGAGCATCAACTCTATGCAAAATTCAGTAAGTGTGAGTTCTGGTTAGAGAGCGTGACGTTCCTCGGTCATGTCATCTCTAAAACCGAAATATCAGTCGACCCCTCGAAGATCAAGGCGGTGATGGAGTGGAAGCAACCGATGAATGCTACGGAAACTCAGAGTTTTTTGGGCAGCGGGTTACTAGCGAAGATTCGTTTAGGATTTCTCGAAGATTGCAGTTCCGTTAACCCGTCTAACTCAGAAGAACGCCAAGTATGTTTGGTCTGAGCAGTGCGAGAAGAGTTTCCAAGAGCTGAAGCGGAGACTTACGTCTGCTCCTATTTTGACCATTCCATCTGGTCCTGGTGGGTACGTGGTGTATTGCAACGCTTCTTGTCGAGGCTTGGGAACTGTGTTAATGCAAAACGGAAAGGTAGTCGCATATGCATCTCGTCAGCTGAAGGTACATGAAGTAAATTATCCCACTCATGACTTGAAATTGGCGGCAATAATCTTTGCTCTAAAAATTTGGAGGCATTATCTCTACGGCGAGGAGTTTGAAGTCTTCACGGACCATAAAAGTCCGACGTGTCTGCAATCTCAGCCAGAATTGAATAATCGTCAGAGGCGATGGGTTGAATTTCTGAAGGACTACGATTGTAAAATCTAGTATCACCCCGGCAAAGCTAATGTGGTCGCGGATGCACTAAGTCGTCAACCTTCGGGAATTTTATCATACATGATGGTGGGTCAGTGGAGACTGTTGAATGAAGCAGCTGACCTTTTTAGTGTGGTGCGATCATCTGAGAAAGGTTTCATTGCACGACTTATTGTTAAGCCGGATCTCATCGATGAAATTAAAAAGGCACAGTTGGAAGACGAAGAGTTGAAGAAAGTCTCATCCGACAATGACCAAGGATTGAAGCCGGACTTTGCCATCCGAGCTGATGGAGTCCTTTGTTTACGAGGTCGTGTTTGCGTTCCTGCGGACGCCGAGTTGAAAAAGAGGATCCTTGATGAGGCACATAGATCTCGGTACACTGTACACCCTGGTGGTACGAAGATGTATCGGAATCTCAAATTAAACTTCTGATGGAATGGGATGAAGAAGGACGTTGCGGAGGTTGTGTCGAAATGCTTGGTGTGTCAGAAAGTTAAAGAGGAACACCGAAGTCCAGCTGGAAAACTACAACCATTGGAAATTCCAGAGTGGAAGTGGGAACATGTCACCATGGATTTTGTGACTGGTCTACCAATGTCAAAGAAGGGACGTGACGCTGTTTGGGTTTTAGCGGACCGATTGACGAAGTCCGCACATTTTCTAGCAATGCGCGTGAATGATTCACTAGAAACGTTGGCGAAATTATATGTACGTGAGATTGTTCGTCTCCACGGAGCTCCGGTCAGTATTGTTTCGGATCGCGATTCGCGTTTCATCTCACGATTTTGGAGTGCTCTCCAAACAGCGCTAGGGACAAGATTGAACTTCAACACAACATTTCACCCTCAGTCAGATGGACAGTCTGAGAGGACAATCCAGATTTTGGAGGACATGTTGAGGGCTTGTGTGATCGATTTCGGTGGAAGCTGGGAAGATCACTTAGCCTTGGCAGAGTTTGCATACAATAATAGTTTTCAAGCGAGCATTCAGATGTCACCTTTCGAAGCACTATATGGAAGAAATTATCGCACACCTCTATGCTGGAATGAAGTTGGCGAGAGAAGTCTTATTGGGCCAGAACTCGTACAGGATACGGTCGACAAGGTGAAATTCGTTCGAGATCGGCTTCGGACAGCGTAGAGTAGACAGAAAAGCTATGCCGACAATCGAAGGCGGGAGTTGGAGTTCGCGGTGGGAGATCACGTGTTCTTGAAGATATCTCCATCCAAGGGCATAGTTCGATTTGGACAACGGGGAAAGCTGAATCCACGTTTCATCAGACCATTCGAAGTTCTGGAGAGGGTTGGACCTGTGGCATATCGCTTGACATTGCCGCCGCAATTAGACCCGGTGCACAATGCATTTCACTTGTCAATGCTGAGAAAATACGTGCATGATCCTTCCCATGTCATTTAACCAGACTTGGTTCAAGTACAAGAAGACCTATCTATCATCGAGCGGCCGGTAAAGATCTTAGATCAAAAGGAGCAAGTCTTGCACAACAAGACCATTCCATTGGTCAAAGTGCAGTGGCAGTATCATCATGGAGCGCCCGAAATGACTTGGGAACGCGAAGAGAGATGCGAGAAAAGTATCCGTCATTGTTTGCATCTTCCTCAGGTATGCCTTGAATTTAGGAACTAAATTCCATTAAGGGGGGAAGGATGTGACAACTGAAACTTTAAAACCCCAATTAAACTAATTTTTAGTCGTGTTTCTGATGTTCCAAATTTTTATAATTTGACATGATTGGAATCCTTGTGTTATTAGCTTTCCAACGCTTTTTACGGATCATGAATCGGACTTGTATCGATCAAGTTATGAGCCAAACTGTGCCGAGAGGTCGGGCAGAGGAAATAACGACGGATCCAATAGAGTCGTCGGTGTTGTGATGGATCCAACAAGTGTCGTCAGATTTCTGGGTGACGGACGTGATCAAAGCCGTCAGTGGTGTTGGGAGATGGCTGCAATAGGAGCTGTCGATCTGAAAAATCATATTTTTGAAATATAATCCATTTTTGAAAAGAAATAAGTGTCTTCATTGGAAATAATCTGATTAATGGTTTCTTATTTAGATAAATCATATTTTTTAAAATTTGGTCCGTTTGTGGAAACAAACAAGTAAATTGATTTGGGATTTAATTTAAAATAATAGTTTCATATTTTTGTCTCCCATGTGTATATGCTATATATACCCCCACTTTTCCTCTCTCTTTGCATTAAAACCTAAAACCCTAGAAATTTTCAAACCCTAAAACCCAAGTGTTCTTCTTCTTCTCTTGTTTTCAGTGCCGTTTTTGAGAAGCTCGGGAAGGGGTTCAAATAAAGGATCCTTTTGAGTATTACCCTCTGATTATAAAGAGTTTTGATTAATAAAAAATCTCTTTAGAACTTCTTTTCATATGATTTCGTTTTTAGGCTTTTCAAACAAAAAGAATATGTTTTTCTTCTTGATCCTTGAAGGTTTTATATAATTTTGGGTCTTGTATTATACCAATGATTTGTCGATGTTTTTGTGATGTTTTATAGAGTTTTATATGATGCTATTAGTCCACACATGTGTATTTTTGGATTTGTTGATCTCTTGTGTTTTCATCTTGAGTTTTTATAGTTTTGATGATTTAAGAGTCATTTTCGGGTTGATTGTATATCTGGGCATTTATCGTGTTTTTGGCTATGATAGAGTCGTTTCTGGGAACAATGTATTTCACAAACAGAAATAGGTTTTGAAAATACCTTTCCATCGAATCATAAATCGTCCAATTCGGAATTACGGATTGAAAGTTATGATTTTTCAAAGATTTTTGTATCGCTCTTATATACGTTTTTTAAATCCTTAGAGGGTCTAAGATAAAGATAATAGGATATCATGTTAGGTACAATGACATGGTATTTCTCATGGTTTTCAAAGGATTTTGTAAAGTATACTTAGATCCTTGGGTGTACCAAGAGTTTTAGTGTTTTATCGATACTTTACCGTTTTCCCATAAGCTAGGGTTTCGAATGAATTATTCTTATATACGATTTTTGATCTATTTCCTAAATGTTTTGTATCGGTTACATATTATATATTGATTTTGATAATATGAATATATCTAGGTTTTGAAGAAATTTTCAAATAAGATTTTATTACTTTTAATGACATGGTTTGCGAATCCTTAAACCTAGGGTTTTTAATTGAGTTTTCTTTCACATGACTAATCTTAATATACATTCCTTGCTATTTTTAAAGGATTTTATCGAGTATGTTCAGATCTTGGGTATACCAAGTGTTTTAACGTTTTATCGATATTTTTTCGTTTTCTATGGATTAGGGTTTCGAACCAATTTTTTTTATTCATACGATCGTGATCTATCTCCTAAAGCATTTTACTTTTGTTTTACCTATTCTATATATATATATATATATATATATATATATATATATTGATTTTTTTCTATGAGGATTTATGATTTTTGAAGATGTTTTAAACGAATTTTTGATTTGTTCAATCGGATTATCGTACGCGTGATTGGATTTCTACAGTATATATATAAAGCATTTTACTTTTGTTTTACCTATTCTATATATATATATATTGATTTTTTTCTATGAGGATTTAGGATTTTTGAAGATGTTTTAAACAAATTTTTGATTTGTTCAATCGGATTATCGTACGCGTGATTGGATTTCTACAATATGATTTCCTTACTATTTTATATTGTTTTAAACGACCCACATAGGGTTTTCAATGATAGAATGTGTTAGGATGTTTTAACAAAAAAAAAAATTATAATAAAATAATATAGGGTTTTTCTTCTGTTCCGGGACGGCTCTATTGAGAGCCGTCGGGTATTCTTCGGGACGGATTCTTGCGGAGCCGTCGGTTTTACCATGGACGGGCCCTTATAGGAGCCGTCTGGTTGCTTCTGGATGGCTCTTCCTAGAGCCGTCGGTTTCTGTAAGTACGGGTACCATTAGATCCTGTACTATTTGCACGTATTGTGACCTAGTCGTACTATTTCAGGACTGGTTAGATTGCTATACGATTTTTTGCTTGGTTTTGGTGTCATTGGACCGAAGGTAAGTGGGTCTAGTCTCTAGTAGCTTTTGAAAAAACTACCTATATTTATCATATTTGCATTATGCTTATGTTATGAATACGACTGTTATCTTGATTATAGAATTGCATGAGCATGACATCATGTTTTGAGACGTTATTTTGCGTATGAACTGTATAATGATTATTATGTTATTCTTGCATGCAAATATGTGAATTGTAGAGATCATCTTGCATGCATATCATTCGTCTGCGTGACATGGTCTGCGTGACGAGGGTCTGCGTGACTCAGTCCAGTAGGACCGTGTCTGCGTGACACCCATCTGCGTGACGATTGGTCTGCGTGATCAAGCTCTAGTTGGAGCGCTTTTGGCTGCGTGCCATACGGGTATGCGTGTTCGTTGCATCATGCGCATCATATAGATGGTATGAGATGGTGGTTATTTTCTCTAAAGAAATGCATTCCATTTTATCGAGATATTTGTGAAAATTAATATTTTTGTTGGTTCGGATATTTTGGAATTTACTCTGAAGGTTTTATTATTATTATTATTATTATTATTATTATTATTATTATTATTATTATTATTATTATTATTATTGGGACGCTAAGGTCCATTCACTGAGCGTGTGGTAGGTCACCCCTCCTTTTCCCAACCTTTCAGAGTAGCCATTGGCTATCGTCGTTCGTGGTGGGCGTTGGCGATTTAGTTGTCATTTATTCCGTTGCATTCGTAAGTGCTTGAATAAGCCTTCTTCTTGGCATGTAGTAGACGTCCTTAGATTTATCAGCAAAACCAGGGAATCTTTAGTTATTAGTAAATAAAGTACTCGTGTGTAATCATTCGTCGAGAATGAATTATTTAGATCCTGGATTTGGTTTTTGTTTATGTTTTAAGAACTTATGTGTTTTAAATAAATATGTTAATTTATTTCATTGCAAAAGTTTTAGGTTGACGTGACGCACCGTATCGCATGCCTTAATAGAGGATAATGGGTACGGGGGCGTTACAATGTTTGATTGGATTGTTAAAGGCTAAGGAAGATAGGTATATGCTTATCAATATTTTGTATATGTCTCACGTGACTATTTGTCATTGACTGATTGCGGTACTTTGTTAGGTGATTTATTATATGCTAAGTGGTTATTATATGCCAATAGATTGTTTTGGTAGACATTGTTTTGAAATGTATTTATTGATTTGTTACATGCTAAAGAGGATCGGTATATGCCAGGTTTAGTTTAGTACGTGTGTGGACTCATTGGTGTAACCTTAGTATGTATATGCAAGTAACACGAATAAAAAGCGATCAATGAAATAAAATATTCACTTCTTATAAATAACCTTATTTTTATATGCAAGTAACACAAATAATAAGTGATCAATGAAATAAAATATTCACTTATAAATAACCAAATTGTTGGCATTCTATATCTGTGATGCCATCCACATGTCAACTTCTTCATCTAGCATATGTGATTGTGATCCCATCTGAAATCTTTGTTGTGAACTTTGAAACTGTGATCCCATCTCAATATCTTGAACTGAATTGATGGACCTCTCCTGCCGCTGCTTCGTCTTTTTTGTTTTATGAAATATAAAGAGGAAAGTTATCGCATGTAAACTAACAACTACTATATGATAGCACAATGGTATATACTGATATTATATAGCACATACATTTTGAAGTCTGTTGACAGCAATTTCGCACCGTGAAACCTTCCTTTTGCTCTCTCCAATTTGTTCCGATTCATTCGTCTCCATTTGGTCCACAACAACCAACTGCATTTACATACTACATTTAAGTGGGTATATACGTAATAACCATCTGTATATATGCATTAAAAAAAAGCGAAAAAGTAAGTTGTCTATTATTGAATAGTGGTAAACAAACTTGAATTTGTCATCTTCTAAAACTCTTCAACGCTTCGACAAAAAAAGGCTATCATGAACGATGATAAAACATTCGAAACAGAGGAATAAATGTTGGAATCTTCTGCAAACAATGCGTATACCTATTTTTCATCCAATAACTGTAAACGAGGAATATTTACTGCCTTTTCATGGAGTTGTTGTTGCTGGTCTGTGGTGGTTGACTCAAAGTTTGAGAGAGAGAAGGAAACAGTAAATGAAATGTTTTTAATGGATTAAAAAGGAGGGATGACAGAGTTATGGATCCAAAAAAATGGGCGGGAACTTTTGGGAAAATTTTTTTTACTACTTTTTTGGAGAGCTGACGTGCCACGTCGGCAGTCTGACGTGGAGTCTGAGATATGGTCGGATTTTTTAACTGAGTGTGACAACACTCCTACATGAAACCATTGCAAGAAGGAAAATGATATACTCAGTCATATTCACCAATCAAAACTCAAACCTCAAGTGTTTTCAGTTTTTTTAAAATAATGAATATCATCTAATGAGGTATATGATTTGATAAAAAATGCGTATCGCTCCATTTCAAATTGAAAGAAAACATGAAAAAAATGCCAAAAGATCATATACTCATTGTATAGCTGTCAAGGGAAATGAATTGTCACGGCTAATTGTGTGTAACAACACTAAAAACTATAATTGATCAAACTAAAATTGATCCCCATGCAACGAAAAAAATTATTATGACCGGACTACAAACTAATGACTCAAAAGCTCAATCACATTTGGAGTCCCTACCTTTTTAGGTTGAGATACATTAGACATAACTTGTGGGCTGTCTATAACCCCATACACTATAATAACATAGTATATACTGCGCTGTGTTATTATAGTATATGAGATTTTATAATATTGTATAACATATATTTTTTTTTCAAAGTGAAAAATGCAGACTATTGTATCTCAGTATGTATATTATTTCATATAATAGCATGTACTTCAATAAGTGAATATATGATTTGAAAAAAAAACTTGAGATGATGAAACTGTAATTGGGACTGGGCATATCATTTTCCTTGGATTATCATTGCTATTGTTGAGAAATGGGCGAGACATAAACGAACAGTTGGTACAGGTCCACAAAACTAATCCAATTGAGCTTTTTCCACCTTTCTCAATACATGAACAGTGGGTACAGGTCCACAAAACTAATCCAATTGGGCTTTTTCCACCTTTCTCAATACATGTATCCTTCAACGAGCGCTGATACACACAGTCCATTTTGTAGTCCATTTTACAGTCTCACACGCTATGATAATGTAGTATAAACTACACTATTATAGTATATGGGGTTCGATCATAGTATATGACTAACTTTTTTCAAGTTTTCACTATGAAAAAAATACACTAATGTATCTCAGTATATACTTTATTTCATATAACAGTATGCACTTCAAATGGTGAGTGTATGATTTTTTTTAAGAAAGAGAAAAATAGGATGGACCGCAATTAGGGCTGCAATGGAGGCTGTGTGTATCTTTTTCCATCCTTCAACACGTGTCGCCTCCAACACGTGTCGCTCTTAGAGGGAATGCAAGTTTTTCTCTCTACATGGTCCACATATTCAAATGGATTGAACAACATGAAATAGCTTAATTCCAAATTTTAACAAGAATAATTATATTATTTTATATCAGTTAATTGTAACATGCAAATTCTCATTTATTCCAACCTTCCAAACACCAATTTTATCATTATTTTATTTTATTCTCATTTATTTCACTCCCAATTCTCAATCAAACATGAGGTTAAGGTATACGAACTATCCTGCTGATTGTGTGTAAAAAAACTATAATTGACCAAACATAATTGTTCCCCACGCGACTTAAAAACATTACTTGACTGGACTTCAAACTAATTACTAAAAAACCCGATCACGTGGGCAGTCCCTATATTGTCAGCTCGGTTGAGATACACACATAATACTTATACATCTTGGACTGTCTCATTTGTTTTTCAAAGGAGAGTTTTTTTAGGGGTCTGATTTATTTTTACACCCCGGAAGTTTTCAAAAAAAAATTTGTTCTTAAAATAGTGAAAACTTAATTTTACTTCATTAGGTCATTGTAAACAAATATCGTTAGTCTGTCCATCAAAAATACCAAAAGTATTCATCGCCTGTTAACATTTTGTGAAAGTTAACAACATACTGAGAAATGTTAAATATATATTGAAAAAATTAGTCAGGGGTATTCTCGATATTTTTGATAAATACGGGCTTAAAAATAAATTTTCACAATCTCATGAATTAAATTTTTTTTTTTTTTAAATTTAAAGACTTAAAAATAATTCACGGTTAACCATGTGATGCTAATAAAGGTCATGATTCATCAAAGTATTATTGTATTATTAGTCTTATATAATGTTATCTACTAGAACACACGGATGTCACGTGGGTAAGTGAGAGAGAAAGTTGGATGGATGTGACATGATTTATTGGGATAAAAGTTGCTTTCATTCATATTTTATTAATATATATATTAATTATGTCAAAAGGTCTGCATAATATTGTTCAATTACGTACAGACAATACAAGCACCTCCTCGTTGAATATTTCGGAAAACGAAATGAAGTCCAAGGAGATTGTCTTTGTTTTATGTCCTAAAGAATTAGATAGAGTAGAAACACAAGTCTAATTTTTTTTTTATTATGAAAAAGTTAATTTGTCTTGTATAAATAAATTAAGGAATTTTGTTGCCACAATTGTGATTTTATATATTCGATACAGAGGTGGAGCTATGAGTGGCCTAGATTTCGTTAAAATTATTTTACTATTTTGCTTCTCATTGATTTTGGAGAGGTTATGAAACTCATTTTATTATGAGTGGATTATGAATTTTTTTGTATGTTAGATGATTCTCTGTGTTGAAAAAGAATTTGATAAAAAAAAAATTATAGATTCAGATTTGATAAAAAGTGATATTTACTATTTGAAACATCGTATGACTAAATTTTAATAATAGAAAAATGTTAGGATAGTCTGACTTCATTTCAAATTTAAATGAACACATTTTTAGTAAATATATTTTTTTTATAAAAGTATATTGATGCAGCGTGTAACCACACACTTCTACGGATCCGTTTAGAGAAACGAAATCAGTAGGCTCCAACGACGCTGTTGATTCTTCAGAAAGAATGCTAGGGTGTTGGGCTTAAAAAATCTGTGGATTTCGGATGAAATACGAGAGAGGTCTATGCAATTGTTAGTGCTCCTAACAAAATACAATAGATAAAAATTAATAACTTCAATAATCAATAATCTCCTTATCAATTGGTTTACAGGTCTATTTATAGAGTGTAGAATCCTAACAAACTAGGATTTCAACTAATTATATAAATCTTAGACCTAACAAATGCAAATAACCTAACTAGTATTTAAATTTGAATTCAAATATATGATTTGAAATTCAGATCTAAATATAGTAACTAAATAAATGAAATAAATCCTCACAAATCCTAAAAATCGCCTAAAATAGCAAAATTAACTTTCAACCGTCGATTTGACCCCCAAGATGATCTCAGAGTGCTCTGAAATTTGGTGTTGTGGCATTGCTACTATTTCTGTACAGCTCGTCGATACGAAGGCGTGGACATATTATAATATCGATTATGATCTATGGTTTGAAAGTTATGGTCGTTTGAAGTTACGACGCTCCCGAACGATCACGATGTCTCTGCTTTCACTGATCTATCTGATCTCGGCCGTCCATATAATGCGTGGTCATGATGTCTGTATCATACTCTCCTAAAGATGTATATACCTCTCTGAATGACTAACAAGGTATATAAGACAGTATTTGAGGCTGTTCACGAGTTTACATGTAACAACACTCATTTTAATAGTGGCGTTTTATTATTTATATTTTGTGTGTATATATGAGTTTTTCAGATATATAATTATGAATATGAACTTGTTTAATTTTTATACATTTTATTTTTTGAGCATGGTCCCCCCTAAAATTTTAGGTTACTCCGCCCTAAAATTAAATTCTTGGCGTCACACACTTACATCAATGAGGCATATATATATATACACATCATTATATTAATTTTTTTATATAATTTTGATAAATGGATTCATGTAATTCTTTTGAGTATATATAATTCAATTCTTATAAAAGAATATACCTTATTAGATGAAATATATATTGTTTTTAAAAAATTCGAAACATGTAAAGACTGGAATTGGGGCTGGAAAAAAAATGTTATGATAATATCTCTGGTGAGCCTCGATAAGTCTTGATATATAGTAAAAGAAAATTATTTGTTTCACCATTAATCCTGATAGTTATGCATTGATAACTTGGGATTAACCCTAAGTAACCAGTGAGAAATCTACATTATTTTTCCATATCTTATTCACCTGGTTTCATTTTATCTATCCTAGTATACTAACCTCACTAAGCCCCAGTTTGGATATATAGTAACATAAGTTATTCTAAAATAAATAACTATATCGCTATAGATAACTATACTAGTAGAATAAATCATTTCTTGTTAATTTTTAGTTATTTTCCTTAGGAAAGCTAATAATTGGAGTGCCATATTTTCCTTATCCTGACCCTGATCAGATTGGATTGATCAACAAATTTCTCTCCTAACTGATGCTATAGTCAGGTTGATGAAATCATCTAGTAAATGACATTTTGAAACCATCCAATGAGGGGTGGATGACTTACAAAAAGTTCTCTGATGACCAAGTCAATATTGTGAAAATTTAGGGTTTTCTTTTTGGACAAATTGTCTACCTATATCCCCTAGGTTTCCCCTCTTTTTATTGTTCTGGATCAGCCACCCACCATCGTCTGGATAGGGATCCTGGGAAGATATGGGGGGATTCTGCTCTAATCTATTAATTATTAGATCCAATGACCAGAAGATCTGATAGGATTAGGTGGAATTATGTTGAGCGACGTGGTCATGATCTTCTGTGTGATCAAAGTTTTTGACCTGTTGGTAACACGTGTCAAGCCGCTATTTGGCTTGTGGATGACATGTGGCATTCAGCAATTGGTATGAATATTGACATGTGGCAAGTTAGGATTGACTAATGGAAGACAGGTGGCAGGATACTATTGGGATAGGAAAATGGGCCCCATGATAATAAAATATTTGTTGTTTGGTTGATCACGTATAAATTGTAGATAAAATGTGAAAAATGATGTTATATGTGCTCTCTGATTTACAAGTGTGATGACATCTCTATTATACCAGCGAAATAGATCGGATGGAATAACACAATTTCAGATGAGACGTTGAATATCATTACCTATTCCTTACAGACAAACAAGTTTTTTGTGTTTATTCACTGTTGCATTTTATTCCACGTCAACGTTCTACCCAAACAGGGGCTAATGGTTTATTTAACCCACAAAACTAATCAGTGTACTCCAATGACTTTGGTCTAGTTTCTAGATATTCTACATTTGGCACAAAATCTTTCCTAATATTTATATCCTCTAATATTTTAACTTGTAGACCATGCCATTTAGTACAATTATAATAATTCTTCTAGTCAACAAAATGAACCAACTCCATTGTTTTACTGAAAATGTTGCTCTTAAGGCCATAAAAAATTTCCCTCATGAGCAATGACTGTCTTTTCATGTTCAAATAATAAATCCTCAGTCTCCATTCAGTTGGAAAAGCATGTTAGCATGTTCAATTCTACCTTCTAGATCATTAGAACTATTGCATAAATTTTTGCTTCCTTGTTGTGCATTTGTGACTTTATTTCATACTTAGAAGTAAGCGTACGTTACCTTTTATGTTTTTTTTTCTAAAACTACATGAAGAAACATATTCAGAATTGGTGGGCAGTAGATCATTGAAATGAATAAGCTCCCATTTTATTATTTTGTGGATAGTTTATTCCTATATGGCATAACAGTTCAGGATAATGGAATTAGGGTTCATGGTTTTGCATTTAATTGACTTTTGTTTAATTTGGTGGAGCTAGTGAATAAGCTATTGTCTCATCTATTAATTGTCTTACTAAATTATAGTGTGGCCATCATTTTGGATGAACAAAGCATGAATAAACAATTATACATATTTCCTTTAGCTCCCCTGGTACTCTATAAGTCATGAATATAGTAAAAAAATTACTAGTTTCACCAGTGTAAAGGCTGATAGCTATCCCTTCATAACTTAATATAAAGTTTGATAACTATTTTGAAGGCTTGGAGTTGTTCATGAGAATGCTTGTATATATATACATGTCTATATTGATAAGTTAAAACACACATTCTTGTTATTTAAATAATTATATCAACTAACAATACATGTACATCCCTATACATGCGACATTTGTCACATCTCTATGACATTCTCAAAATACAGACATCTCAAATAAAGACATAATTATTTTTTATTATTTAAAAAGTATGAACTAAATTATATATCTTCCATAAACAACATATCCTTAACTTATTCAAGGTTTAAATAACAAAAGATGAATTTCATGCTTTTCAATGAAATAACTACAATCAAACAAAATCTTATTTATTATGTATAGATTGTAATTTACCATGGTATAGTTTATGGCAAACAACACTTATATATGTCGTAGTCCTCACAGACAATGGCACAACTGTTCAGGGCTTATTTGTGTTAAAAGTAGATTTTGGGCTCGAGTCTTGGCGCTGACTTATTTACCTGTTTGTCGGAAATCTTCCAATAAAATTTTATTTATGTGGGACCAGGGCAATCAGGTGGAGGTAGCTTTCCCAGCTTAACTGTAAGATCAACCACGGAGGGTCCCTTCGTTATTCAAAGAAAAAAAAAACCACTTATGTCATTGTGCTATTTGAATATATTCAGGTGAACCAAACAACTTTTGATTTATTTTGCAATTACTTCTTATAAATTAAACAAAAAGGGATAAACTTTTGTTTCTTGCACTTAATTATTATTATTGAATAAGAGAGTGGATAAGAAAGAACTCCTCAAACAATATTTTAGTGTGAATATATTAGAATAATTATACTAGCTTTTAAATTAGAATAAACACTGATATTTATTCAGAAGACTCATATATAGTTTAGTTATATTTACTCATTTAAAATTATAATTATATTTCAATAAAAAGCACAAAAGATAAAATTATCCAAATTATAATTATTTTCAGCGACGATCAAAAGGTTTTTGGTGACAGTTTGTGCTAGTCTCAGAAATCTTGTTTTGTTGTAATAGTAGTACGAGAAATAAATAACAACTAAATATTTAAATTATTTAATTATAGTTTATGCTTGTGTAACTGTTTTATAATTGGATAAGTTATCTTTGAATCCAACATGTCCTCTAGAACCTCTCTGCCAGATACATGTAAAACGTTTTATACAGTGACTCAATTATAGGTGCAAAAAAATGCACCTTCTACAATGATGCCATACGTGGCATTAGCACCAATTAATTATATAATATTTAAGGTGATCAATGTATATATTTAAATATCAAATCAATTCCTCGATTAAATTGGTCCATGCATTAATAATAATAATATATGGTACGTTGAACGTTATCAATTTGGTCGTCTCACACTTGTATATGACAAGTCATCATTGATTTGACTAATTTCATTGAAGGAAAAAAAAAACATATCTTTCAAGAGGTACCTCCATTTCACTATCATAAGTACAAATTAACCTCATAATAACTTCATTACAATTGCACATCAATACAATGAGGAAAATTTTAGCGCATTGCATTTTTTTAGTTTTTATTTTTAAAATAATATATCTCATCTATTAATAAAAGAAAGTATTATCTGAAATCTAATGTGTAAAAAAAAAGATTGTAAGAGTAAGTGTGGATGGATAATGATGTATATAAAGCTATAAAGGAAGTTGTAAAATGGATCGAGTATAACTACGCTCATACAACAAAGACAATATCCTTTTTTTTAATGTATTGTACATATCTCAAAACATTTTTCTTCTAAGGCATCACCTCTTCTCATGGAAACATTATATTAAGGGATGTAATGTGGATTTCAAACTAGCTTAGATTATTTTAATAAATTTAATAAATGAGCTCAATGAAATTTTTAGTTACATATTACTCTCACGTTAGGTGTTGATCTGAAAAGATATTTCAAGTGAAAAGGTGTTTTCAAATCTCATTTTAAGCCACTATCTTAATTTTTTGTGGAAAAAATTGTTTATAACTTGTCATTGTCTTTTTTATCAAGCATCATTGAGAAGACTAATTCCATTTCGTAAAGAAAATTATATCTTTCTAGATGTACCTTCGGATCACCATCAGTAGTACCATTTGACCACATGAGTGTGACAACTACACATAAATATAGGGAAGCCTTCCATTTTTATGTTTTCCTTTGGTTTTCAATGTATTGTCTCAAACATCTCCTTCCTTCCAAAGACACCACCTCCTCCTCCTCCTTTTACCAAAACAAGAAAAAAAAGAAAAGAAAAATTGTTAATTGTCCAAATACCCCTACAGCCAACCCCCAATTATTTTTGTGCCCCCACTTTTTGAATTTTTTTTTTCTTTCTGTACTCCTATAGCAAACATCTAATTTTTTTCTACCGTCATCCCTTTAATTCCCCCAGCCTCATAAAATTATAGTTTTCTCTCTAAAAGTGCATATATGTTTTCTATAACTTTAGAATACAAAATGTAATTTCTGTAAATATTATCTGTAGTGCATTATTATGCATATTATGTAAAACTGCTAACTTGTAAAACACTAGAGAAACTTACATTAATGCATAACACCTGAAATATTTTATCACAATAAATAAAGGGCTGGTCTATTAGCACCAACCCAAACTCTCTCCCCCCCAACTAACTCTCCCCACAACCCTCACTTAATAATAAATCTAAGCCCACCACCATATAAAAATTAATCCATAACCCTTCTCATCCCACGCCCTCCTCCCCCATTTCACCCAAAAAAAACATAAATCCATCTCTTCTCCCTCACTCTCCTCTCCTCTCCCAGCCCATTCTCTCCCTCCCTCTCTCTCTTCTCACAGTCCAAGCTACCACCGCCCATTATCCCCGTGCACTGCCGGTCGTCCATTAGGAGTTGTATCATCATCCCCGCAAATCATATTGTGAGTAAACTATCACTCATTCTTCTTGAATAATTAAAACATTAATGTTATTGTTCATATCTTGTTTTTTAAAGTTTAGGGACACTGAAGTGTGGATTGAATGTCATGTAATTCCCAAAAAAAAGGGTTTTGGATAGTAATTAGGGTTTTTCATAGAAACCAATTGTAACGCCCCCGAACCCACGACTCCGTTTTGAAGAGCGAAGTCCGGTTGCGTTACCTTAATTCCTCGAATCTCAGAGATCTTTTTTTTATCCATATATATAATAAAACATCACCATATTTATTCATCAATTATCAAGAATAAATAATTCAACATAACTTCTAAATTTCTGGATATACATTCAGAATAAATAATCTAACATTTCCACATTATCATACATATGGGTCCTCTATATGCCAAGAAATGACCAACGTCTTCTACACAAGTCTAGTGCTCCAGAAAATATGACCTTGTCCACAGCCACATCAAGATCCACCAATCTAAGTCCTTAAATCTGAAAGGTGGGGAAAAGAAGGGGTGAGCAACCACACGCTCAGTGAATGGACGACCTATGACATCCCGTTAGTACATTTATAATCAAAATATAATAATAAAAAATGTCCATGCAGACATGTAATATATCAAGAGAGAAAATATATAAGAAGGCCACCAAGACATGCAATAATATATATATACACACACACACACAAAATCCTATCCAACATGATGCACGCAACACCACGAACACGCATGTCCGTCTTCGCAGCACCTAGCTCGCGGGGCCTTCCACAGGCATGGCCACGTAGACATAGCCACAAAGACTTGGGTCCTACATTATCAGACCTGGCCACGTAGACGTACGCCCACCTAGACGTTGGCCACCAAGACCGAGCCACCTAGACGATGCAATGCATGCATGTTCAATCATTTGTTCTGAAACATATGCATGCGATGAAAATAATATAGTCTCCAAACATATGCGTTATATATGTAAAATAACGCATCAAAATCATGACGACATGTTTAAGTACTCCATACCCCAAATAATAATTGTATATTTTAAAGTAATTATGATGCGAAATGATATACCATATAGATAGTTTCAAAAACTACATATGAGACTAGACCCACTCACCTTCGATCCACGCAATACAAACTGATGCACGTGCATGAATGATATACACTCGCACGCTGATAACCTAGCATAACAATTATGAAATAATAATTCAGAAACAATTTAATTATGACTCAAACCCCTGATAACCAACTTACAATAAGACTAAGCCCAATAATCTCAAAATCCCAAACCTAACATACCCACAATCCGCAACTCATCTCAAAGGCCTAACGAAAATCCCCAACTCCGAATAAATATTAAATTTTTATATACCTACAATGATCCGATAATCAATATCCATTTATTCCATAAGACTCATATAATCGATAAATCCTCGAATAAATATTTAGACAAATCCAATAAGGCTCAACTATAATTTCAATGATTGAAATAACTCAATCCAATTAATTTATATCCCAATAACAGTAATATCCGATTAATATTCATTGATCCCACTAAATCAAATTAATTGATTTAAGATCCAATTTGAGTCACCAAGATCAATAAATCATCAATCCCACAAATCAAATTATACTCCATCCATTTGGGATCTCTTTAAATCTCTAAAATTCATCAAACTTGGTCATCAAGCTAAATATTTGAATTCCAATAAACTGCACATAAATCTTTCAAAAACCATAACTTTCTACCCGTAACTCTGAATGAGACGATTCATAATTCGTTGGAAAGATATTTTCCAAACCTATTTCTGTTTGTGAAATACAATTTTCCCAGAAATGACTCTATCATCATCAAAACATGATTTAACATCCATACATATAATCAACCCGAAAATAACATTTAAATCCCCAAACCCAATAATTCTAGTTTGATCATAAGAATTCATTCGAGATCAATTGAAATATAATCAAATAATCAACCAATGAAAATCTATCAAACCCTAACCCTAATACATCAAACTTCTTCCCCAAACAATAGAATGATACAATAATCTCCTAACAAAAAATAAATTAAAACCCTAAACAACAAAATCAATAGAAGCAAGATTTCTCATCTTAGATCCGGTTACACCACCCACCATCTCCATCTAGGGTTAGGTCATCACCACCCTTCACACATTCTGAAATTTGGATGAAAACCCTAACACAAACATGTTATTTAAAGGTGTTTACCGAAATTACAAAACGACCCTTGAAGTATTCCTGGTTTACAATGAGGTTCCTATCCGATTTACAAACAGATTCCTTTCCGATTACAAATAGATCTCTAAAGGCTATTAAAAGGTATTATGGATTCACAACTAAATCCCTGAGCCTAATAACTTAACACAAAATCCTAAAAATCTAACTTCCTGAACTCCGAATCTCACCAAGTTTCAACCAAAGTATTTTGACACTATAAATATCTCCAGAAAAATATAAAATAATTATTTCAATATCAATTTATAATTATCATAATTATAAATCAAATTGGACCCATTGGGCCCACCACCAAAACTGAAAAATGAAATAATTAAATTTCAATTAAAAATTTTATTATATATTTAAAATAAATATATAAGGCTAAAAATACAGAAACGTTACACCAATGGTTTACATTGAATTTGTTTGTGTTTAGGGTTCAATATATTGGCTGAAAACTTGGTTATTCCATAAAAATAAAGTTTTAGGCTTTTCTTAGATACCTAGGGTTATGTTTGAATTTGTTTGCGTTCAGGGTTTAATATGATGAGACAACAAGATATGACATACTTAATACAAATGTGTGGGCTACAAATGAGGATAAACATATTTTTTTAGAGACATCTCAAATGAATTTTACTACTACAATTATGTGATTTATGGGTTGTAAATGAGACTAAATATAATTTTCTAGAGACATTTCAGTCCCGTGGTGTGAATAATGATGAGCACATTTATATCCTAAAAATATTAATAACAATATTTAAATTCAAGGCTGGATGACCCTCCAAAGACACTCAAGAAAAAAGAAATGAACTAATAAAATGATTAATTAATAATAATATATGATTTAATGTCCATAAGACGGTTTAAATGCCAGGTGTTCTCATTAAAAGAAGATTGAAGGGGAAAAGTTGTAAAATAAAGTAACCAAATGTGATTCTTACCCAAGAACATGAAAACCCCCATCATATACAATTTGAGATATTAAACCCATCAATCCCACACTCTCTCCACCATATACTAAATTAATCTTCCTATAAAAATGTCTGCTCACTTCCCATGTCATATCAATTCATTTTTGGATGACCATACACTTGGTGGTGGATGGGATTTCTAAACTTCTGTTTTGCAGATCTAAAGTTAGCATAAACGGCCCCGCCTTCCGATGGTCCATACATCATGAGCTGCCTTGAACCCTATATGGATCATAGTATCACTCTTCCTGATGCGCATAGAGTCATATAAAATGTCTACCACTATTGCAAGAATGGCACACCACTTTCTGATGCAACATCTAGTCATTGAATCACAAAGCAGCGGCACGATCCTCGAGCTTGAGTTAAAATGATTGTCGTGTATTTGTCCGTTAACATTCACATAACAACGTGTAGTTGTCAATGATGTATTATATTTTGTCTTTTGAACAATGTGTCAAAAAGCTATTAATGTGGATGTGTTGAATATGTAATTTGGATATGTGAATGTTGAATATCGAAGACTATTATGTCAATAGTAGGTTTCATTTGCCTAAAAGAATGTATTGAATTTGTGAATATAAATGTTTGTTTATTGACTATGATATTAATGACTTTTTTGTGGTGTATTGCAGTTCTTTATGATGGATAAAAAAGTTCTCCTTATTGTCAAATGGATAGTGTTGGGTGACACACCTCGGGTCACAATAGACATATCAATATGACTGTGTTAGTGTCAACCCGAACAACTTGCTGTGACTCAAGGTGTGTCACGTTACTTTTAAAAGATTGCATTTGGAAAAGTGTTGGATGACACACTTTAGGTCATACTAGACTCTCCAGTATGACATAGTTTGTGTCAAACTGAATACCTTTCTATGACCCAAGTTGTGTCGCATCAGTTTTAAAATACTATAGTTGAAAAGTGATGTGTGACATATCTTGGGTCACAGTGGACACCCCAGTATGACTGGGTTTGTGTCAAACCGACCAACTTCCTATATGACCCAAGGTGTGTTGTGTAACTTTCAAAATGAAATAGTTGGAAAGTGTTGTGTGACACACCTTGGATCACAGTGGACACCCCTAGTATGACTGGGTAGAGGTGGGGAGAGAACTTTTGTTAGAAAAGGTTGGTGGGATAGGCTGGTTGGGGGGGTTAATGCCTTAAATAAAAACCAATTTTAGATGTTCTAAGTTTTTATTAGGTTGGGGGAAAGAATATTGGTGGGTGGTAATAGACGGGCCCTAAATAAAATACATAAAAGCACTTGAATTTATCGAATGTTTGCAATCTGATGTTCTTTTCCTACTCTAATGAACTAAGATGTTGTATTTTCTTTGATCATCTTCATATCATTTTGATTGAAATTGAATCTACTGTTACACCTTCGAGTTAACAAGCGTACATCATTAGGAAGAAAGTGTAGTTCAAACTATATTGGAGATGTAACAATTAATCAAATACCCAAATAAATCAAACACTAACAAAGAAAGTGTAGTTCAAATTATATTGGAGATGTAACAATTAATCAAATACCCAAATAAATCAAACACTAACAAGTGTGTACTTCATGACAATATAAAAAACATATATATATTAATGTTATACGTTAATGTATGTTTCTCCAGTGTTTTGCAAGTTACAATTTTTTCATGACATAATAACACATTTACAGATAATATTTATAGAAATTACATTTTGTGTTTTCCAAGTTACAAAAAACATACATGCACCTACAGAGGAGAAACTGCGATTGTTGGGTGCCTCCTTATCCAGGGGTGATCAGTTGGGTAGTGGAAGGAGCTTTACCTGGTAGATGACTCTTCTACTCATTATCGGTCCTGAGTGTCCGCCTATGGCCTATCCTCAAAAGAGTCACGATAGCCAAACCCTATAATATAAGCCCCACTCACAAGACTCATTATGTATCATCATCTTATTGGTTGGCTTGTTCACTTTTCAAAAATGGTAAAATGGCAAAATACAAATCTGCCCTTCATTAAAAATCTGTCCCACTAACCAAAATCCCTTTTTTTCTCTAATTAGTTACTAATTTTCTACGGTTACACTAAAATTTATGTATTTCAAAATTTGAATTTTGAAATCCTTACCTAGTAATTGAATTTTTTATTTCAGTTACATCCAAATCTTATCTAAATTACACCAAAACTTACCTAAATTATTTTTTGTCAAAATCCTTTAAACGGCTACTCTTTTTTTTTTAAAAAAAATTACATTCGTATTATATATATATTTTTTTGAAGAATGTTATTAACTAAACATTATACTATTTGACAAACATTTTTCAATTTAAATAAATAAACCATATCTGAAAATGCAAATACATTTCCTAAATGTTTACATCATTTACAACTATTTGTTATATTTATATAAACACTATTACATTTACATAAATGTAACATAACAGTTACATTTACATAGTTGTTTTACATTCCATATAATGTTTAAACAATTTTAAAACAAATTTTCTCTTCAATAGTCAGTTCCATTTTATGAAAAATATCACATTTTTTGTTGTTGTGAGTTACATTTAACAAATATTACATAAACTGTTTGATTCATTTTCATAAAAACTGTTACATTTACATAAATGTGACATTACAATTACATTTACCTAAATGTTTTGCATTTCATGTAATTTACTTGTAGTTGACTGTTACATTTATGAATTTAACAATTAACAAATATAAATCAATACATGCATTGTTGACTGTTGCATTTACGAATGTAACAAAAAAAACACATATTTTAAAAAATAACTATTTACATTGTCTAAAATATAGCAGTAGCATCAAACACACTACTCATATATAAAATGTAACAATATCGAATGTTACATTTAGATATTGAGACAAAAACAAATCAAACTGTGAAAAATGACATTCAATACATGAAAAAAATTCATGTTCAAACATTTAAAACAAAAGGCAAAACACAATTCGATTACGAATCTAATAATATCAAACATGATCCGAGAGACATTGAGGTGAGATGCAAATTAAAAAAAATTAATTTCTTGTCTTCCAAAACCTCAAAAATAAAATTTCCGATCTGCTCCCACATGTTCTTCATAAACAAAATCAATTCTGAAATTCAAACATCGATTAATATCAAGTAAAGGGTAAAATAGACAATGTGTCATATCATGGGGCTGGTTTGGGGCTTGTGAAGTTGGGATATGGGAATCATTATTGCTCCTCAAAAGGGGCCTTGAAATTTGAAAAAAAAATATTTATTGAGTATTTTGAAATTAAGATAATATTTTTCAAATTTGGATATATCCAACAATATTTTAAATTCAAAATATGAATTGACTTTTTAATGAAAAGTGAAGAGCTTATCTTTTTTTTTTTGTTCATCTAGTTTGTCACAATTTTATATATTTAGTTGGGATTTAACTTTTGGTTATAGATAATATTCATTTCTATCTTACATAAATAAATCCCATGATTTAAGGAGATTTTTTTTTGTTTTTTATATTAATTTTAAAAATAACATGTATACAAATCTACAATTCTTAGTTTTGGATATTTATTCTTTTACTATTTTTTTTTGAAATATGTGTTTTTAGTTATTTTTTAGTTTTTTTTATTATTTATATTTTATTAATTGAATTTTTTTTGTTTCTAATGTTGATTTTGTTTGGTGCTTTGAATTTTTTATAACTACTGGATGAAGCAATTTTTTTGTTCTAGGATTAACAATTTTTTTTTAATTATAAATGAATTGGGGCCGATTTTTTTATACGCTTAGGCCCCCGTCCATGACATGTAATCTCAGGGCAGTTGTGCTTCTATGGTGAGACAACTTTTATGTATCCTTTTATTTTGTTTGCATTTGTAATTTGGGGTTAGTTCTTATGTATAAGGGTGTAAGCCTACTATTAGCTAAATCCGTATATCAGTCCCTGTAAAATCGATTAAGTTCCTAGAAAGTATGAATGTTTAACGAATTTAGTCACAGAGTTAAATTGCGGTCAGTTTACAATGAATATTTCAATTATATTTAGTTTACTAAATAGAGCTCCAATAAATGAAATTCAAATAAGTCATGACAAAATATGAAAAATCCAATTTAGTCATTTAATTTTAATTAAAAAAATGCCCATGTCTTTTCTTGAAAATTTTCTTTCTATCATATGCTTACCAATGATAAAAAAAGAAAAAAAAATCAATAAAACTCTCGAAAAACTTATGAAAATCAGAAAATGTCATTATAAAATAAGTAAATCCCCTGTAAAATATGTAAATCATTATAAAAACATATTTTGAAATCTTACTTAAAAAATTATATAAATGTGCATTAAAACTATAATTTTTTTAATTAAATTTAATGAGATTTGGTGAATATGTAATATAGATTTTTTCTTAGTTGATTTTAAATTTATAAAATATGTTATATATTTAAATCATAAGATAATAATATGAGAAGAAATAATTGTTCAGAATACTAAAAGATTTAAAAAAAAAATATGTAAGGGTAAAATCGATTTTTGTAATATTGTCAACTATAGATCTGATTAGTTTCAGTTACGGTAGGGATTAAAATAAATATTGTCTAATAATATAGGCACCTGGGGGGATTTACTTATTTTATAGGGACCTTTTCTAATTTTCATAAGTTTGTAGGGTATTCTGGTAACTTTTAATGTGTAGTTAGGGTTAACCATGTACTTGGTTAGTTGGGGTGACAGTAAGGACTGGAATGATATTTTTCTAATAAAATAGGGATCAGTGACGATTTTTTAATTTTAATTTACAGGGACTAAAGCTGATTTAACTAACTTTTCAGGGAGTTATATCCAATTTTTCCCATATAATAAATAGTTGAACCTATAGTATACATAAGATAATTAATGACAATGGGTCCATGTCAAAGCATCAACAAGTAACGTGTCTAAGTGTATATGTATTTATATAATATATAAATTGTGTATATACTTTGATTAATAAGCTGTGTAGTTAGATAGTGAGGGCTTATGATAACTTGACCACCGACCAATATGACTATTCTTAAATTTGGACCCCATGAACGACCACATTTATATCATATGTATATTAACATAAATAACCTTAAAAAAAAGCCATTTTCAACACATCACTGATGCCACCACAACTACTATAAATAATGCATGAACCTCTATTTTTTTTGTCATTCAGCTGGAGTACTGAGACATCCTCTCTAAGAAGGCTGTTTTTGGTCTCTGCCTTTACCAAATTAGGAGAGCAGAAGAAGATCATAAAAAAAACTGAGAGAGAGAGTGAGATGGTTTCTTTAAGTGAATATGGGATTGTAATAGTGGGTGGAGGGATAAGTGGCCTTTCAACTGCACTTGCTCTTCATAGGTATAATATATGTATAATCTGCTGAACAAATATTTTGTGTGCAAATATATGTAGCTTATGCTATTGCTTCCTTTGTTTGAAATCAATATATTGTTTAAATTTTTTCGATTTTTTGAAATCAGATTGATCGATTTTAGTTGGGTATTTTTGAATTCCATCTTTTAATTTCATATTTGTTTTTTTTTTTTTTCGGTTTTGAAATTCATGATAAAACATTTTTTATGAAAAAATTTGTTGATAGTAGATTTTATGGAAAAGCTAGATCAGAACAACGTTAAGGAAAAATGTGTTTTTCAAAAAAGAATTAGTGTCAAATTGATCTACGAATAATTAGTAACCCGATCGAGTTCTTGAACTCTTCAATCTTTTTGAGTCAGCTAGCAGAAAAAGAACAAGAATGAATGTTAAACTGGCCTTAAAACATCATTCTCGCAAATTTTCTTGTTAACTATTGAGCGGTGACCGGTTTAAAGCCCCTCAAATGCATGTATTTATTTGTGTTTCACAACACTGCTGTTGGAGATGGAAACTTTCATGGAAGTGTTTATTGATCAACTCGTGAATACTCAAATTTATATTTATGTTGGTCTGCTCATCAATGCTTTATTGAATTCATAATTGATGGGTGTAGTTTTCTTTTGTTGGATTTTATTTTCTTTGGACTCATAAATGATGAAGTCATTCTCAGCTGTAGAATCAGGTGGTGGATATAGTATAGATTATTTGATTTTGAGGGCATCTATGAAGAAAACACATTATATCATAGGAACTAACAATATAAGCTATTGTCTTTGTATTGAGTCATAGATTTGGTCGAATCACTTGGACTTTTCTGATTCTTTTCATCCAGAGTTTTTTCCAGCTATAAAGTTAGGTTTCATTACAAGTAAAAAAGCATGTGAATTCCCAAAAACCAAACTAGTATCTCTCCAACCTAACTCAATAAATGCTCTCTATTTGTTTTTGGGCACTTTGTCACATATTTAGATAAGGAGTTATCTAATGGTTAGAGATGTCAAAACATCTCAAATGACTTAGGATTTTGGGGACTCCTTAGCTAAATTTGCGGAGTCCCCAAAAACACTCTCTAATGGACTTCAAAAATATGAAGAAAATTCAACTAAGAGCATCTCTAACCCTTAGAGAAAAGTTATTCCTTCCTCGTATCATGAAGAAACCACCAAAAATCACATTCCAACAACTCCTCAGAAGTTTCATTAAAATAAAAAGAAATCCACGTGAGAGAAGTCTCAAATTTTATCCAAATGTGAGACCCATTAAGTTTTTCATGTCTTTTGAATTTTTCAAAGGTCACATTGCAATGGAATGCTAAAAATAAGTTTGAGGAGCACCATTCTGCTAAAAAAAAAAACTTTAATAAGTTTAAATGACTTTTTTTTATTGAATGAATATTTATGTCATTTTATTTTGAGGAAGGAAAAAAAACTTTAATAAGTTCAAATGATCTCTTTGCGTGCTTAGCTAAATTTGAGAGTTCCTGGACAATGGGCTCCATGTACTTTCTATACTCAACAAATTTGTTAAGGCATTTGTTTTAAAAAATGATTGGATGCTTTTAAACCCCAGCACATCACTCCATCAATCTTTTTGGGAACACTGTTCTACAAAGTTTTTCATTAGCTTTTAGTAATGTAAAGAAATTAAAAGACAATTTCATCACAAAATAATACATAATGGATTGTTATAGATTAAACTCTCAAATGATTTCCTTGAACTTCATAATTCTCCCCCCTTAATTGATGTATTAAGTCTTTTATAATTAATTGGAATTGGATACAGGAAGGGCATCAAGAGCATTGTTCTTGAAAGATCAGACGAACTACGTGCAACCGGTGCGGCGATCAATGTCCTCACCAACGGTTGGCGCGCGCTCGACCAACTTGGCATCGGACCGGAGCTTCGACAAAAAGCTGTCCCTCTCTCAAAGTAAACCTTAATTAATTGTTAGTAATTATATTATAAGTACACCTTAATTAATTATCACTAATTATATTTTATTTTTTTTCATAGTTATGATTCTAAACATGGAGCAAGACATCAAATTAGAATTGCATCACATAATGTGCCACACCGTACCATCCATTTTAAACTATGCATTTCTCCATTGAAACCCCATTTGGAACTTCTTTTCAGGAAGGTTTTATTCATAAACGTTGACTCTTAATCAGACTACTCTCAATTTTTATTTATTTTTTATTTTTTATTTTGAAAAATAAAAGTTTTTCTTGGATCTTAATATACAATCCAAAAATGGAAATCAAAAATTAAAATTTTAGAAATTGTTTGGAAATGATTACCTAAAATTGATTTTTCTAAGTCAGAACTTAATTCCCGTCTATATTTGTGATTGGCAGATTTTATATTTGAAAAATAAAAGATTCTAGATTTGGATCCAAAATTTTTTTTTTGCATTTAGATTTTAGAACACCATCCCATTTTTATTGTATAAAAAAATACAGCGATTAAAAAGATACAAAAAATATATGTACATTTTTCAAAAGGTAGGTTTTAACATGAAATTATAAGAATCACTGCATTTGAATCTCAGATCCAAGTATAAAAATTCCACTCCTACGAATGTGAACAATATTTTTTTTTGTTGATTGCTGCTTTTTTGGGTTTATTTTTATAAACTTAAAAAAAGTCATTGAAAGAAAGCAATGTCATCTTGTTCATCTTTAAAAGAATAAAATGAAAAATAATTAAAAAGAAAACATAATCCGATAAAATTTTAGTGTTTTGCCTATTGAGTTATTTGTATGGAATTGTCATATTTTCTAGTTTTCATTTATTGTATAAATATATATCTTCATATAATTTATATTTTCATTCTAATTCTATGCAGATTTCGGGATATTTTTGAGGGCAAGGAAAGAGAAGTATTACTCGGGTATTTTTTTTTTCTTCTCAATTAATCTATGGCTTATTAAATCTCATAAAAAATCAAGTTAGGCAAAACAGATCATATATATATATGTATGTATGTATACATGTTTCAATGATTATTGTCTACCAAACACGCTGAAGTCATTTGGTATATATGCTTATGCACCCAAATATGTAACATAATAAATAGTTAAACCAAAAGAATCCAAAATTAAAATCTCCTCACCATCTGAGCCTATGCTTATTGTTTTGAAGAGATTCAATTTCAAGTCTATTTTCATTAATTTAAAAACTAAATGAATTAGTTTTATTATATCAATCCCACCTTGTCATATCCCAGTAAGCAATAAATAATAAATTAAATACCCTCCTTTTTATATCATAATTACATTTCCAACGTGTTTGTACTTGTTTATTTATTTTGATCTCATGATTAAACTAAAGCCTACTAAAAAATAATATATAATATTAAATTGTCTTAGATTCACTATATATTAAACTAAGTTTTCTAAACTCTTGTTAATATTGTATGACAGGAAAGATGAGCTTCGAAGCCTCAAAAGGAGTGACCTTATTAAGGCTTTGGCTGATGGCCTTCCATCTGGAACAATTCGTTTAGGGCAGCAAATTGTTTCAGTTGAATTGGATACTGAATCAGGCTTTCCAATCATCCACTGCATTGATGGAACCACAATCAATTGCAAGGTATAGATATTATATAGTTTAATCAAATTGTTTTAATTTGGTTTCCATAAAGAATTAATAATAAGCGCGACAAAAAAATAAAAATAATACTTGAATGCACAAAATCACTTACAAATGTTATACTCAGTCCATTTTATACTTTAAGCCAAAGATCCAACTTCGTGTGAATTATATAAATGAAAATGTTACACTCAATCCATTTTGTAGTTCAAAATAATACATATCATATCATGGAGTTTTTACTTTTATAAAAGTTGAAATATGTATTCCAATAAATTTAATAGTATCATTTATATAAAAATGTGAAAAATTCAACGACTTATGTATACCTTCGTTGTGCAAGGGGGTTAACGAGGTATATGAGACTGTATTTTTTACTATAAAAAGAATTGAATATAACAGATCTCTTAGATAAAACTAGGAAATTGTTAGACTCAATCTTTTTTACAGTCCAAAACTCATCACACATGTTCTCATATTTCTTAAAATAGTAAGCATCATTTAATGAGGTACATGTTTTGATAAAAAAATATATATCGTTTCATTTTGAATTACATGAATATATGTTTAGTAAGTGTATGAAAATAATTAATGAGATATATGCATCGTCTAACGGTGTATATGATTCACTAGATCTTTAATGAGGTATATATGATTGCATTTTAAACTGTAAAAAAAATTGAGTGTAACAAAGACCATAAAACTAATGTAACATTTGTTGCATTATTTGTGCAGATTTTGATAGGATGTGATGGAGTGAACTCTATTGTAGCAAAGTCACTGGGTCTGAAAGCACCAACACTTGTGCCTGTATGTGGAATTAGGGCTTTCACAAGCTACCCAAATGGTCATGGGTTCACCAATGATTTCACAAGGATAAAGAGAGGCACTTTCACTATGGGAATGGTACCTGTCAATGACCATCTTGTTCATTGGTTTGTAGGCCGGCCATGGATCTCTGAAGGTGAAATATATCTGCTTCTATCAACAATTGTTCTTCAAGTCTTTTTCAAGAACTGGAAAACCAATTATCAAATTGATCCTGTTTCTACAAAATTAATTTTTAAATAACAAGTTTGAGAGAAATAAGTGGGTATAACTATATAAAAACATGTGATATCTGTTTTAAGCAATTAATGAGTTTTTCTTATTATTATTTCTAAATGTTTTTTGAAGGACTTGTTTGGAATGAATTATCAAGCTAATTATGGTTTTACAAAAATCAGTTTTTAAGTAGCCAGTTCCAAACATGTGTTCTTAAATTTTAATATCCTGTTTGGATAGAAGAATAGTTCTGAAATAAAATGAATATGACTAAAAAACATGTTTGTTTGCAAGAAATATATTAATATCAATATGCCAGAATATGTGAAAATAAATTATAATTGCTATATTATGTTCCCTTAGTATTGTGTTATTCTACCGAGGGAGTCTACTTGTCAAATTATTTTTTTACTTTTTATAAGTCTTTATCCACATTTTATTCATTTTTTTTGCATAACTTATCAATCAATAATTAATTAAACAACAGAAACTTCATTATTACATTTTCCATATAGAATAATTAAAAACACAGTCAAACAAATAATGACTTATTCTATTTGTATAATTGTATATATATAGGAATAGTTATCCATACCAGAATAGCTTCTGTTGCTCAAATGAAATATAATTACTTTTTTTACATATTACAAGTCCAACAAAACCATTTTTTTTTACAGAAAAAAGAAAAAAAAATGCTTGACAGTATAGCACTTATGGAAAAGCTATTCTTAAAAATCTACTCCAAATGGAGCCAAAACATCCTTCAATTCTAGTACAATTGTAGTTTCTTCATATCTAAAAGTGCTCTCTTATACTCAATTTTTTTTTACAGTCACAAATACAGTCTTATATACCCTATTAGCTCCTTTTATTCATTGTATCAATAATAAACTTTATCATTCAATTTATTAAAATATATATTTTATATTTTATAAAAATACATATTTCATTAGATGAATGTGTGATTTATATTTTGAAATGTAAAATTGACTTGACATAACATTTTTCTATCTAAAAATATAAACAGATTCAATCGCTCAACACAACACCACCTTCCTCAGAGATCTAACGGCTGACATGATGAAAGGCCTTCCCGACAAGCTAATCGACATGGTTCGAAAAGTCGATCTCAACTCACTTAGCCTCACCTGCGTCAGGTATCGCAAACCATGTCTCACTTTTTTATGACTTTGGGAAAAATTCAAATAACCCTATTTAAACTGTTCGAGATCCATATAATTCGCTGACTTATCTTGAAATCCATATAACCACTTATATAAATCTAAATAGTCCATTTGAGTTAAACCTCGGTAGATAAATAAAAAATACTCTACAAATATTTTATTTGATTAACATTAGCTGAAAATATATACCAAAAAAAACCTATATGAGTTAAAAATGCTAAAAACCCTCTATAAATGATTATTTTATCCATCCGAATAGATTTTAAAACCCTATCCGGATGGGTGAAATTATCATTTTGAACACATTGCAGGGGGTTTTAATATGTTGTGTTTTCAGCTAGGGTTAATCAAATATAATATTTGCTTATCTGTCAACAAAAATTTAACTCATGGGATTATTTAAATTTACATAAATGTTTTCAATGTGTTACATGGACTTCGAGAAAAATCAGAGGGTTATATAAATTTTGAGCGGTTTATAGAGGGTTATATGGATTTTTCCATGTGTATTTTTATTCTCTTCTTCTCTCTCTATGTTTTCACTCTTTCTTTCTTTTTTGCTCTCGGATTTTATAAATCGAAGTAATGAAATCGGATAGAAAATCTTTAATAAAAGGTACCGCACACCGTGGGACATGGCGTTCGGGACCTTTAGGAAGGGCACGACCATCGTCGTTGGTGACGCCATGCACGTGACCGGCCCGTATATCGGTCAGGGCGGCTCGGTGTGCATGGAAGATGCGGTGGTCCTCGCGAGGCGCCTCGCGGGGGAGCTCCACTTCCCGGAGGGCCAATCGTACGACGATGGGTGGCTGAGGACTGGGGCGGAGAAGGCGATGGACGGGTACCTGAGGGAGAGGAAGCCCAGGTTGTTGAGGGTGTCCTTGGAGGCTTACCTGATGGGGTTGATGTATGCAACACCATTCAAGATATTGAAGATTTTGATCATGGTTGCTTTGGTTGCCTTCTTTGGCCATGGTGCGCTTGGGCATGCACAATATGATTGTGGTACACTTTAAGATATATATGGAAGAGATTTTTCTGAGTACAATGACTGAAGAATAAAAAGGTTGTTGAAGCTATTCCCTTCTCAACCTTTTCCTGATCATCTTGTTTGCACGGTTTAAACTTTAATGAAATAAGTGATTATATGATGAGTAATTCTTTTTTTCTTCTTCTTGTGTTTGCAAATTTTGGTGATTATGAATTTATGATGCCTGGGATGAAAATGAGATCCATTTTTTAAACCAATTTTTAAATAAAAGCTGGTGTCAGTGTGGGTGGTCATGCAATCCATCATGTAATAATATATTAATCACCCCAGTGTTGATAGTGTTGTGTGCCAGATCTAATTAACATGATATATATCAGCGTGGGCAGTTGAATCGACATTTTTTTGGATAGCAGAATATCATGTCATGTCACATTTTTTTACTATCTTTACTATGCTCTTCATCCACCTTCAGTTCTCCTTCCTCCATCTACTTGTCATGGATCTTATTTCATTGATTTTTCAGTCCCTAAATCATCTACATCATATATCTCATCCTTTTCATCTCCATCATCTATACCATCTAGGACTTTGTCATCCCCTTTATCTTCTCCCCCAAAAGACTCTTACGCACCCCGTAACTTGAGAACCTCACACCTGCTCAAATAACAAAAAAAAAAAAAAAAAGCCACCCCGACCTATTCTACCCCATTCGAACAGACCTTGCACCTTGTACTTTCCACCCCCAATATTTTAGAAAAAAACACTTCCCACCCCAAACCTAAAAACAAAAACCCAAACCCAATTCGATTGCCAGTTAGTTGAGGTGTTCTGATTATTATCGACATGTGTATTATCGATTCGTGGTCTCGAATAGGGGTTAATAAGGGTCCACACCTTTTTTACCCATGATCGACTACCAGTTTGTTGCTGTATGATGTCCACTTTGACCAAGTAATGGTCATCAGTTTTAAGAATTCGACAAACGTATCATCGAACGGGTGTCCACATAAGTCAAAGATTTTATTTTACTCAGTTGGGATAGAGAGAGAAACAAAAATAGATTTGATTTTGTGTATGAGCCTTCACTTCCCTTTTCTTGATTTGATTCAGAGAGTTAATTAGATGCATTTAAATAGAAATATCTACAATTGCCCACTCTTAAACTAATACTGTTGACCACCCATTACATTGATAACAAACATACGCCCCACGATGACACATCCATGAAAATCACTCCCAAAACAAACTCCTAAAATTACTTCACTCATCCATGTGGGTTTTTAGATGTAAAAAAATAATGTGTCCGAAATCTAACTCGGTTTGGATTAAATTTGAGTTTTGCAGGCTCATTTTCAAACCCTTTCACTTGATATTAGGGCTTGAACTTTCTGTTGTAGTAGCCCAATTTCATACTCAAATAGAATTTTAAATAAATATTTACGTTTGAATATTTTAATATATGATTGTTTATATTTAGGGTTTGTAATGTTTATCACATTCGTAAAATTATTTGTGTTTTATGGAAGACACGTGAGTTGATATGCGGTTTTAAAATAAAACCTGTGCGTTATTGCTTTCCTTTTTAAATTGATAACAGTCGTCAATTTTAATTAACGGATAATTTAAAATGATTTTCTATCATAATAAAAATGAGCCCGTCTATTACCACCCACCAATAATCTTTCCCCCCCAACCTAATAAAAATTTAGATCATCTAAAATTAGTTTTTATTTAAGGCATTGACCCCCCCAACCAGCCTATCCCACTAACCTTTTCTAACAAAAGTTCTCTCCCCACCTCTACCACATCAAAATATATACAATCTCTTTCCCTCCAGAAATTATTCTCCTCTTCCCGCTATTTCAAAGGGAGTCGACCGCGACGGGTCCGCTCGAGAGGCTCGTCGGATGATCACACACCTTCTGCGTCCAACTGTATCGGTGATATTGTATATGTACCGATTCATTTTGTTCGGTTTCATGCAAGCAGCTGAGTTTTATCTTATATGAGTTGAATGGATCGATTTCGGAGTCTGGCAGGCACCGACATAGCCTTGGTTGACACCATTGATCTCAATTAGATTTCTTCTAGTGTTATGTTGGCATTTTTTTTGCATATTTTGCACATAACAGAAGCAATGTGTGAGGTTAATAATATTTTGTAAATCTCACAAGGTCGCATAGGTACCAATTCATTTTGTAAAGCCAAAACGATGAATATGTGTAGAGCAATCTACATGCTAGTATAGTGTAAAATATAATACTATCATATCAATGTGCTAAATGTAAAGTTCTAATGATGCAAAGTGTTGAATATATTATAATTTTGTGTGTATTGCAATGTGAACTTCTTGTATGTCTAGAAGTGGTTAACTTGTATTTCATTTTATAACGGGCGCGACACACCTTGGGTCATGGAAAATTGTTCGGTTTGACACAAACCCAGTCATACTGGGGTGTCAACTGTGACCCAAGGTGTGTCACACAGTACTTTCCAACTACAATATTTTAAAACTAGCGCGACACACCTTGGGTCACAGGAAGTTGTTCTATTTGACACAAACCCAGTCATACTGGAGTGTCCACTGTGACCCAAGGTGTGTCACATAACCCTATTCACCTACACTATTTTAAAACTGACGTGGCATACCTAGGGTCACTAACAGTTGTTCGGTTTGACACAAACTTAGTTATACTGGGGTGTCCACTAACCCTATGTGTGTCACATAACACTTTTCACATACAGTACTATTTTAAAACTGGCGCGACACACCTTGAGTCACTGAAAGTTGTTCGGTTTGACACAAACCTAGTCATACTGGGGTGTCCACTGTGACCCAAGGTGTGTCACATAGTACTTTTCAACTACACTATTTTAAAACTGACACGACACACATTCAATCACGAAAAATTATTCAGTTTGACACAAACATAGTCATACTAGGGGGTGGTAGTGTGACCCAAGGTGTGTCACACAACACTTTTCAACTACACTATTTTAAAATCGGCGTGACACATCTTGAATTATGAAAATGTGTTCGGTTTGACACAAACTATGTCATACTGGGGAGTCTAGTGTGACCTAAGGTGTGTCATCCAACACTTTTCCAAATGCAATCTTTTAAAAATAACATAACAGTATTCGATATTCAACATTCACATATCCTAATTACATATTCAACACATCCACATTAATAGCTTTTTGACAACTACACATTGTTCAAAAGATAAAATATAATACATCATTGACAACTACACGTTGTTCAAAAATCAAAATATGTGAATGTTGTTAACAGACAAATACACGGCAATGTACACTGTCATCTTCTATGTCTGAGTCTACAACTGTCGGTGAATGTCTCTCTGCCATGTCTCTCTGCCACCTTCTCAATCTCTTCCTCGGACTGACTTGATGGATCGTCCACAACGTCCTCCTCGACATATGGAACCACTGAGGTTGACGGAGCCTCTTTCACCAACCTCTCGGATCTACATCTGTGGTTGGAGGCTGTTTGAGGAATGCGTTTTTTGGGAGCCATACTGCAAACAAGAAATGGTTCACTAGTCAGAACTCACTATCATGATTACAAGGACTTAACATTGGTGTTCTTTCTTGTGCTATTAAATAAAAAGGAAAAAGATGTTGATGAAAGAAAAAAAACATGCAGTATTGACAAACACAACAATTTATTAACATATAATTTGCATTGTCATTGATGTTGGTATACACTGATATAGTCAAAGTGTTATTTGACATCACCCACAAAATAAAAAAAAAAGTGCTTTATTTTTAGACATAAAAAAGAAATAATACTAGATAGAGGAGGATTAACTGTCATGGGTGACTTGTGATGGAGTAGAGCAGTTCATTGGTTGACTCCTAATTCAATGCCCTTTTAACCAAGACATGTGGGGCCGCTTGCTCTATGCTGGGGTAGGAAGGTGGTGTTTCAATGTGTCCACCACCATATGTTGATACTTTTCCAGCATCTCAACAAAAAAAAAATTAAATATGCAAAACAGAAGTTTAGAAATCCCTTCCACCACCAAGTGTATGGTCATCCAAAAATAAATTGATATGACATGTGAAGTGAGCAGGCATTTATATAGGAAGATTGATTTGGTATATGGTGGATAGAGTGTGGGATTGATGGGTTTAATATCTCAAATTATATATGATGGGGGTTTTCATGTTCTTGGGTAAGAATCACATTTGGTTACTTTATTTTACAACTTTTCCCCTTCAATCTTCTTATAATGAGAACACCTGGCATTTAAACCGTCTTATGGACATTAAACCATATATTATTATTAACTATTCATTTTATTTATTTACTCATTTTCCTTTTCTATTGTATTAATCTATTCTGCAGGGTCATTCCAAAATCTCTTATGCCTCTAGAGGTGTGTATGATGTGCATCATTTCATACCTTTCTCTTTTGACCAGTTGCTTAATATGTTCTTAATTTGCTCATTTCTTTTTTCTTGAGTGCCTTTGGAGGGTCATCTGGCCTTGAATTTAGATATTGTTATTAATAATTTTATGATATAAATGTGTTCATCATTATTCACACCACGGGACTGAGATGTTTCTAGAAAATTATATTTAGTCTCATTTGCAGCCCATAAATCACATGATTGTAGTAGTAAAATTCATTTGAGATGTCTCTAAAAAATTATCTTTATCCTCATTTGTAGCCCACACATTTGTATTAAATATGTCATATCTTGTTGTCTCATCATATTGAACCTTGAACGCAAACAAATTCAAACATAACCCTAAGCATCTAAGAAAAGCCCAAAACTTTATTTTTATGGAATAACCAAATTTTCAGTCAATATATTGAACCCTAAACACAAACAAATTCAATGTAAACCATTGATTTATATGAAAAACCCTAATTACTATCCAAATTTTTTTTTTGGGAATTACATGACATTCAATCCACACTTTAGTTTTTCTAAACCCTAAAAACAAGATATGAATAATAACATTGCTGTTTTAATTATTCAAGAAGAAAGAGTAATAGTTTACTCCCAATATGGTTTGCGGGGATGATGATACAGCTCCTAACGGATGACCGGCAGTGCACGGGGATAAAGGGCGGTGGTAACTTGAACTGTGAGAAGAGAGGAGAGGGAGGGAGAGAATGGGCTGGGAGAGGAGAGGAGAGGAGAGGGAGGGAGAGGAGAGGGATTTATGTTTTTTTGGGTGAAATGGGGGAGGAGGGCGTGGGATGAGAAGAGTTATGGATTAGTTTTTATATGGTGGTGGGTTTGAGTTTATTATTAAGTGAGATTTGTGGGGAAAGTTGGTTGGGAGGAGAGAGAGTTTAGGTTGGTGCTAATAGACCAGCTCATAAAAAATTTCGTTTGATTTTTTTACCATTTTCGTTTCTATCATAGAGTTGTTTACTATAATCACTGCCTAGTCAAATGCAAAGTACATCAGTCATTCGAAGAAGAAAAAAAAGAAAAAGAGTTGTGAGAGTCCTTTGTCCTATTGTGTTTGTCTTTTCCAATATAAAAGTGAGTGGGTGCTTCGTTTTGAAAAACCCACTGTGAGTGGATTTATTTGGGAAAACCCCTTGAGTTCCCACATCCAACATAGTCATTTCTCCATACTTCAGCTTTCGACGTCTCTCATACACGACTGAGCCACTTTCATCAAGCTTATTCATCTTTTGATGATGTCCGAGCGTTTAAAAGGATCGTGGTTTGATTCAAAGAAACATAACTTTGGTGATCGTATGTTTCTGTTGTAAGAATCATTCACCTCTGTGTATAAAGATACTTTATCAATGAAGACAAAGTGTCTATGTTCGTTTCTGTCAAATCAATATGCTTCTCTAATCCTCTTTTACTGTTATATTGCATAACATCTTATACATGCTGTGTTTTTTCATCTTGATTTGAATACGTGACTTTTGTGTGATTCAAATAAGTTTATGTGTAGCCTTTAATTAATCTAAATCTATAAATTCACTATCATGTTCACGCTGAAATGATGACAAAACAAAAAAAAGACTAACAAACCGTCAAGCATTAAACACCCACGTTGGAACTTGAATTAATCTATGTCTAAATCTACGTGTACATGTGTAGATTCTTCTTCGACCAATTCATCTCTCTTTAATTACTCATCTCTTACTTCCTCTTGTTTAATATATATATATATATATATATATATATATATATATATATATATATATATGAAAATTATTACGTGCGGCGAACGGCGGGTGCGGCCGCGTTGTGGGCCGTTCGATCGCGGGTCCATCGCATCCAACGGTCGACGTGAATCGCACCCGACCATCCGATGCGATGGACCCGTGATCGCTGCCGCACCCGCCGTTCGCCGCACGCAATAACCTCCCTATATATATATATATATATATATAGAAATACTTACGTGCGGTCGTGCGGTCGTGCGCCCGCGGTCGTGGGCCGTCCGATCGCGGGTCCATCGCATCCAACGGTCGACGTGATTGACACCCGACCGTCCGATGCGATGGACCCGTGATCGACGGCCCACGACCGCGGGCGCACCGACCGCACGACCGCACGTAAGCACGTCCCTACTATATATATATATATATATATATATATATATATATATATATATATATATATATATATATGTCACGCCCCAGGGCGGTCGTCCCCGAGACGTGGCAATAATATAATATCAGCTATCATAAACAAGAGGTCAACAATGACTCCAATAAATAATACACAAGGCTAATGAAGCAATGACAACTGATAATACAACTGAAAAGCGGAGGCATAAACTACAATAAGTCTGTAAATCAAAAGTATTATTACAGACTCGAATACACAATCACTGTCCTGTGAGAGCCAAGTCTAGCCAATAAAATACAACAAGTGTCACTGCCGACAGCCTCGCACTCGCCAATCCACCAGACAGAACGCTTCCACGCACGCAAGACCACGCCCTAGGGAAACTCCAGCTCCACGCCCAACAACGCCCCTGTAAAAGAAACAGTACGCGAGGGGTGAGCTACAAGCTCAGTGAGTGGTTGGAAACCAAACACCACTATACCAATTTAATGTTAAGGCAATTTCCTTACAAGGAAAGACATGGGTTGAAACCCAATGGATAATAGGGTCACACGGCGGTGCAACCCATCTCACCCACACCCTCACTCCCGAAGGAAGACTCTTGGAACTCTTGGGGAGAGACCATACCGTTTGTCAAGGAGAAGTAGAATTACTGGTCAACACAACACTATTGTGATCATCTACATAAAGATAATTGTGTTAGGCCTGTGTCATTTAGAGTCCTATTTTCGATCGGAGTCGCTAAAATTTTGGTTTTTAGCTACCTGCTGGGACTGGAGGACTCTAATTGAAGATATAACTGCATATTATGGGTCTTGGTACAGTTTAATACTGCCCATAAAATTTTCGTTTAATTCCGATAACGTTTTTGGAATTATACACTTTCGGATTGATATTTGGATTTGATTTTGTTAAAATCCAGGATGAAGAGGTAAAAATCCGATATTATTACGAGATGTTCAGTTTTGAGATAGCTTCCATATAGAAGTGGAATTGGATCAACTGGATTCGTATATTAAAAGTTATGGGTATTTTTCCGAGTATACCCCGAAGTTGAGAAATCCAGGCAGCAGCCCTGTAAGATGTTTAGCCTAGATTTTGGAATAGCTGGAGAGGTTATTTGATCTAGGTGTAAACATGAAAGTTGTAGATAATCGTCTTATCTTTCCAATGCCACTGGAATCGTGAAATTCTGAGCTGTATTGAGGAAGTTATGGTCGTTTAAGTGAAGTCTGCGCAGAGGTTTTAAGTCCGAGGATGACTTGGTCATTTACTCGACCTTTGCTTATTTAACCCCAAATGTGCACGACTTTGGCTCACTTTCTCACCTCTTTTGGATCTGGTCCAGCCCTAGATGAAGGCTTGGGTGGAGGAGGTGGTGGTGATGGAGAAGAAGAGGTTTAAAAAGGTGAGTTGTTGAGGTTGTTGTTGTTGTTGTTGTTGTTGCTTCCCCTCCTCTCTTCCTCCCCCTCAATTGTTTTCCCCTCCCCTTTGGACAGCAGCCCCCATGTGTTTGTTGAAATGCCACAAAGGCTTAGATGAAGCAAGAAGAGCTAGGAAGAGGTGGTGATAGCGGCGGTTGCGCAGGAGTGCGCGTGCGCACGCGCAGGGGTGCGCGTGCGTGCCTGCGGGTCGGGCGCGCGGTTGCTCGCGGGCGCGCGCTGTTTGCGCGCGGTCTGCGCGCGGCGTGCACGGCAAGCGCGCAGTGCGCGCGGATGGTGCTCGCGGGCGCGCGCGGAAGCGCGCCTGGGCGCGCGGCAGTGCGCCGGGGGTGTGCGGGGCGCGTGCACGTGTGCGCATGCGTGCATATGAGTGCGGGGGCCACGCGTGTGGCTGCCCGGGGGTTTGGGTAGGTGTCGGGGTGCTCGGATATGCGTGCGTACGCGCGTTCTTGCATGCGTGCGAGCCCGTATGCGTGCGTATTTGAGTCTTTGACATTTCTAGTCTATTTTAAGTATTTTTATGTGTTTGTATGTGGTTATACTCACCCCTATTGATACCCTTACCTTGCAGACCTCGTCGGATGGGATGCGCGTCGATCCGGGTATCGGTGAGTGGTTCGATCCAACACTTTTGGATGCGCTCGATGCACGCCGACGTGCATTGTGCATCCTTGGGGCATCTCGACCCCTAAATATGCTAGATATTTGCATGTTAGGGTTGTATAGCTCGTATATTGTGTAGAACCCCCTATTCTACCCTATACTTGCTTATGTATGTACTCATGTTTGAATAAATGTGTTTTCATGCGCCCCTTGTGTTTTGGGCATATATTTTAGAATGAGTGTATGGATGTATAGAATATGAATGTCTTAGGTAGTATTGTAATACTCCTCTCCCCCTATATAAGTAATATCCAGCATGTCAAACCTTGGGTTAATAACTGGATGCGTACTAATATTCCCTTATGATTAGACTGGAGGAATGGTGTAGTAGTTGCACCCATCTGTTGGGGCAAAGCTATGACCAGCATTCCGGAGAGGATGAGACTTTCCCTCTCTCTCGCCCTCCCTCTTTGCGTAAACCGAGTAAGTAGATACGATTCCTACTTGACTCAGGTTCGCTTGGGATTATCGGTATGCATCGGTTGGCGCGCGAGATCACGCTTAACCCCCCCTTGGAGTTGGTAATATCCAACGCCTACTTGAGTCATCCTTTACATGATTGAATATTTATTATGGCCTTATAAGCATGTTTAAGTGGGTCATACCCTGTATGCATATTGTATGATTTGTTGTTTATGATGTAAATCCGTGTTAGGGAGTACCCCTATAGTTATATATATTATCGTGCATGTGGCACATATTATCATGTTATGTTTCCCCTCATATATATATATGTATGCGCGCATGTTAACTAATTTGGCCTATCCGTAATAGGCAAGGGTATGACCCGCGGTCGGGTCGTACCCTATTAGTTAAAGCGCTAGCGATGTAATCGTCCCTTGCATCCGAGTGATGCATTCGTATCGAATTCTGAAGAATTCATCGTGGCATCGACTTTGTTAAACCGATAGCTACGGCATTAACTTGGGCCTACCCGTGCTAGGCGTGTGTCTGAACCGCCTATTGGGTTATGCCCCTGGCTTTTCTACACGAGTGTAGAGATAGTCCTCGCGTTCGAGTGACGCCTCCGTGTGGGAATAAAAGAGTATTCAATATCATCGATATATGTGTGTAAGTACCAAGGGTAGTTGGCTTTCCCATAGGGTTCGCATTGCGAACGCAAGGTGCTTCCTCCTGACATCGTCATGAGTCGAAGCTACCCGACATAGAAGCTGTCCTGTATGGTGCCACCACTTGTAGGTGCTACCGATGCGTACCGCGGTACACATCTAGGGAATGTACTGATCGTGGAAGGCCGACAGGTAGAGGCTGCACGGGAGAGGGCTACCAAGTGATATTTCGGGCTTCAAGTCGTTCTCCCCTTTGTCGGATCCGTGTTGAAGCTGCCCGGTTCATAGTTGTCCTGTGGGGTGCTCCCAGACGTATTTATGACGCCTATTGGTGCGCCCATATGGTAGAGATAACGGTCATGGAGAGGCTACCAGGTAGAGGCTCTCCGGGAGAGGGCTACCGGATGACGATGGGTGTAGAACAACTGAGTTTGTTTCAAAAGTCCCTAGAGTCACCCCTCCGGGGGCTAGGGTGAGGATGAGTTGTTGTCACGTCGCCACGTGACCCAAATACCCATCGAGTATACTCTGGGTTTGTTACTTCTGACGCTTGAGGTATCGAAGTATATCTCTACCTCGTAGCAGATGGACGCGTTGTGTCTCGTTAACCAGTAACACGTGGTGTTATGGTTAACCCTCGTTTGTCCCCAGGTCTCCCTGGAGCTCCCCTTCGGGGTCGGGGGCGATGAATGTGTTAAGTCACGTCGCTACGTGACCCATTTTGTTTGTTCACCCGTTCCCATATTGGTTGGGTCCGGTTAAGTATCGATGTTGAGAGATATCGATAACAACTATCTCTATGTAGATGATCACAATAGTGTTGTTTAGACCAGTAATTCCGCGTCTCCTTGACAAACGGTATGGTCTCTCCCCAAGAGTCCCATGAGTCTCCCTTCGGGAGTGAGGGTGTGGGTGAGACGGGTTGCACCGCCGTGTGACCCTATTATCCATTGGGTTTCAACCCATGTCTTTCCTTGAAAGGAAATTTCCTTAACAATAAATTGTTATAGTGGTGTTCGGTTTCCGAACACTCACTGAGCTTGTAGCTCACCCCTCGCGTACTGTTTCTTTTACAGGGGCGTTGTTGGGCGTGGAGCTGGAGTTTTCCTGGCGTGGTCTTGCGTGCGTGGAAACGTTCTGTCCGGCGGATTGGCGAGTGCGAGGCTGTCAGCAGTCTTAGAGTCTTGTGTATTGGTAATTCGTGCGTGTGGCACTTGTTGTATTTTATTGGCTAGACTTGGCTCTCACAGGACAGTGATTGTGTATTCGAGTCTGTAATAATATTTTTGGTTTACAGACTTATTGATAGTTTATGCTTCCGCTTTTCAGTTGTATTATCAGTTATCATTGCTTCATTAGCCTTGTGTATTGTATATTGGAGTCGTTGTTGACCTCTTGTTTATGATAACTGATATTATATTATTGCCACGTCTCGGGGACAGCCGCCCTGGGGCCTGACAAATTGTCATCAATGTCTCTCAACATCGATACCTAACCGGACCCAACAAATATGGGAACGGGTGAACAAACAAATGGGTCACGTAGCGACGTGACTCAACACATTCGTCGCCCCCGCCCCCGAAGGGGAGCTCCAGGGAGACCCGGGGACAAACGAGGGTTAACCATGACACCACGTGTTATTGGTTAACGAGGCACAGCGCGTTCATCTGCTACGAGGTAGAGATATATTTCAATACCTCAAACATCAGGAGTAACAAACCCAGAGTATACTCGATGGGTATTTGGGTCACGTGGCGATGTGACAACAACTCATCCTCACCCTAGCCCCCGGAGGGGTGACTCTAGGGACTTTTAGAACGAACTCAGTTGCTCTACACCCACCGTCATCCGGTAGCCCTCTTTCGGAGAGCCTTGACCTGATAGTCTCTCCATGGCCGCTATCTCTACCCTATGGGCGCACCACATAGGACATCAACCCTAGGGGTCATAAATAGCGTCTGGGAGCACCCCACAGGACAACTACGAACCGGGCAGCTTCGACACGGATCCGACGAAGGGGAGAACGACTCTATGTTCTCAATATCACATGGTAGTCCTCTCCCGAGTAGCCTCTACCTGGTAGCCTCCCAGGACAACTAAACCCGGGTAGCTTGGACACGGACGATATTGGGAGGAATTCTAACCACATTCGATAATCACATATCAAAGATAACCAATGCTCTTGTACTCCCACACGGGGGCGCCACTCGCACACGATGACTATATCCACACTCTTGTAGAAAAGCCAAGGGTATAACCCAAAAAGGCGGTTCAGACACATGCCTAGCACGGTTAGGCCCAACTTAAAATGCCGTGGCTATCGGTTTAACAAAACCAATGCCACGATGAATTATTTGAAATTCGATACGAATGCATCACCCGGATGCAAGGGGCGATTACATCGTTGGCACTTTAACTAATAGGGTACGACTCCACAGCGGGTCATACCCTCACCTATTACGGATAGGCCAAGTTAATTAATCATGCGCGCATATATATATAGATATATAAGGAGAAAATCATAACATAATTATATGTGCCACATGCACAATAATATATTAAATAGCTATAGGGGTACTCCCTAACATGGATTTACATCATAAATAACGAATCATACAACATACATACAAGGTATGGCCTACTTAAACATGCTTATAAGGCCATTAATCATACAATCACACAAAATATATAATAGCATTCGTTGGTTATCACCAACTTGAGAGGAAAGGGTCAAGCGCGATCTCGCGCACTAACCGGTGCATGCCAATATTCTCGAGCGAACCTGAGTCTAGTAGGAACCACATATACTTACTCAGTTTACGCAAAGAGGGAGGGTAAGAGTGAGGAAAAATCTCATCCTCTCAGGAAGCTGGTCATAGCTTTGCCCCAACAGATGGGTGCAACAACTATACCATTCCTCCAGTCTAATCGTAAGGGAATATTAGTACGCATCCGGTTATTAACCCAAGGTTTAACATGCTGGATATTTCTCATATAGGAGAGAGTATTACCGTACTACCTAAGGCATGCATATTCTATACATCCATAACTCATTCGAAAATACATGCCCGAAACACAAGGGGCGCATGAAAACACAGTTATTCAAACATGAATACATATTTATGCAAGTATAGGGTAGAATAGGGGGTTCTACACAATATACGAGCTATACAACCTAGCATGCATTGTATCTATCTTATTTAGGGTGCAAATAAAGTCCCATGGAAGTGCGAAGCACGACTGCGTGCATTGAGCGTTCCCAAAAGGGTTGGAATCAGACCACTCACTGATACCCGGTTTGATGCGCGTCGAGTGGCAGCATGCAAGCAGGGCGAGCGGAGCAGCACGCACGCGAGACAACACGCACGCACGGAGAAGCACACACGCACGGGGCATCACCCGGGGTGCGCAGGTAGGGCAGAGCGTGCTGGGCATGCCGCCGGGTATGCTGGGAATGGGCGCCGGGCACGCTGCCGGGTATGCTGGGAACAGGTGCTGGGCACGCTGGGAACAGGTGCCGGGCACGCTGCCGAGAACGCTGGGAACAGGTGCCAGGCACGCTGCCGAGAACGCTGGGAACAGGTGCCAGGCACGCTGGGAACAGGTGCTGGGAACGTCACAGGACGCGCTGGGCAGAGTCGCTGGGCGCGCTGGGAACAGGCGCTGGGAACGCTGCCGGATGCGCTGGGCAGAGTCGCTGGGCGCGCTGGGAACAGGCGCTGGGAACGCTGCCGGACGCGCTGGGCAGAGTCGCTGGGCGCACTGGGAACACTGCTGGACACAGACAAGGTCTGCTGGGACACAATTGCTAGTGCTGCCAGGGCAGCAGGTGCTGGGCATTCTGGCATAGGTGCTGGGACTGGCAGGGCACAGTTGCTGAGGCTGCTGGGCACCAGTGCTGGGGCTGCTGGGCACAGGTGCTGGTGCTGCTGGCAGGGCACAGGCATGGCCTGCTGGGCACAGACAGCACACACCCGGGTACGCAGACACCCCTACTCCCAAGCAACTAAGCACACACATACACCACACAAACATAATTACAAACACTTGGCATGCACCACCTCCCAACACACCAAATGTGCCAACAAACTATAAAAAGAAGAGGAAAAAGCCTACCAAGAGGGGGTGGGAAGGATGAGGTGTGGGGGCTCACAAGCATGCCCACGACCACCTCAACCGCCACCACCACAACCACCATCTCAGCCTCCACATCTCTTCTTCATGCTGAACCAGAGGGGAGGGGGAGTTAAAGGAGGAGAGGATGGAGAAGGAAAAGAAACAACAACACTTACACATCTTCTTTTCTCCATTTTAGCTCCTCTCCCACCATCACCACCACTTCCTCCACCCAAAGAGGGGCTGGACCAGAGCAAAAGAGGTGAAAAAAATAGGCTAAGGTCTGTAGATACCCCAATTTTGACCGTCCAGAGAGACAGAAATACTTCAAGTAACACATGGAAATATCCCACAAGTGGACACCAATAGAGAACCAAAGGTTCGATAAACCAGAAACCCTAACCCTAGCCTTGACCTAACCCTAAACCAGAAACCCTAACCCTAGCCTTGACCTAACCCTAAACCGGAAACCCCAGCCTTGACCTAAACTGGAAACCCCAGAACCTTGACCTAACTGGAAACCCTAACCCCAGCCTTGACCTAAACTGGAAACCCTAGCCCAAACCCTAAGCCAAACCCTAACCCAGACCTAAACCTAAAGCTACCCTAAAAAAACCAAAACCCTAAAAACCTAAAGCCCCTGGAAAGGGGCGGCTATCCCTAACTAGCCGCCCCTCACTAGGCGGCTAGTTTACACTAGCCGCCCCCCCTAACCGCCCCCTGGCCGACTTTGGACCAGTTCCCTGGATGGGACATAAAGCAATATTAAATGCTGATCATTGCGGCGGGTCATGACCTTTAGCCGCCCTCTCTTGGCCGGATCAAACCAAATAGCCGACCCAAGCCACCGCTTGTCAGAGATGGGACGTTTGGTAGGTCATGATAGGGGCGGCTACCAGGAAGTAGCCGCCCCATCCTGGGCGGCTAGTTAGCACTAGCCGCCCTTCACCTGGTCTCTGGCAGAAGAACCAGAGCATTAATGAGAGGTCCAATCGAAGCCAACCCACTCCATTACCCTCGGGATATTTTCCTACCTCTCTTTTACTATAAATAGAGGAGGTCCCAAGCCTTCAAAAAGAAAAACAAACACACCCAACAAAAATCCACAACAACCACCAATTCATCTTCAAACCCTTCCACCACCAGAAATCCCAAGAGAGAGAGAGAGAGAGAGCCCCTTTTGTGAGAGAAACACCCATTCCCTACATAAAATACCCTCTCATCCCACCCTCCATAAACCCAGGCTAAACCTAGCTTAGCCTCTGCCCAAGACCCCACCCTTTACCTACCAAACCCCTGCCTAAATTCCCCAGACCCTGGACAGCTAACCCTAGCTAGCCGCCCCCTGGCCGACGGCTAACCACAACTAGCCGCCCCCTATCCACACCCCATATCAACATCCCTTTGACCCATAACTCCTTTAGTCAAGCCCGGAAGCAGAATAGGATTACCTGTTTTTCACCTCTGTGTACGGTATATCCGTGTCTCAGAGCGGAGACCCCACAAACTCCCCACGTAGGCGATCAAATCTGACCCAAACCCTTTCCTGTTTTTCGAAAAAGCAGGTGGCGATCACAAACCCCCCCCTGAATCCTCTTGGGCCGCTGTCAGGCGCCTCGACAAGGAACCACACCATCACCCCTTCCGAGAAGACGATCCGGCCGAGCCCGCCAGGGCACGCATCCGATCCGAATCCCTGAAGAAAACCCCACACACGCGGATTTTCTCGACACGGACAAGGTCGTAACATTTAGGGGGTATTTATAGGCAAAGAAGAAATGAAATGACCAACCCGTTCTCGGACTAAAACTCTGGACAGCCTTCACTAAAATGGCCATAACTTCCTCAATACAGCTCCGAATTACACGATTCCAATGGCATTGGAAAGCTAAGAAGATTATATACATCTTTCATGTTTACACCCGGATCAAATAACTTCTCCAGCGATTCCGAAATCTAGGCTAAACATCTTACAGTGCTGCTACCTGGATTTCTCATCTTTGGGGTATACTCGGAAAAATACCCATATCTTTTGATATATGAATCCAGTCGATCTAATTCCACTTCTGTATGAAAGCTAGATCAAAGCTGAACATCTCGTGATAATATCAGATTTTTACCTCTTCATCTTGGATTTTTATAAAATCAAATCCGAATACCGATCCAAAACTGCATAATTCCAAAAACGTTATCGGAATTAAATGAAAATTTTATGGGCAGTACTAAACGATACCAGGACCCATAATATGCAGTTAGATTATTAATCAGAGTCTTCAAACCCTAGCAGGTAGCTAAAGTCAAAATTTTAGCGACTCCGATCGAAATTAAGACTCTAAATGACACAGGCCTAACAATATATATATATATATATATATATATATATATATATATATATATATATATATATATGAGGTGGATTAATTAAATTTGTGATTTATGGGATTAGAAACTTCAATATGGATTTGGATAAAGGATTTTTAGTGGAAGGATTATGTGGAGATGGGATTTGTTAGTGGAAAGGGAGAGACTGTGCCTGGCTACAAATGACTCAGTTGTTACTGTGACTGTTCTTGATTGCCTTGAATGAGGAATCTAGAACTCGATCTATCGATTGATGGATCACTCGATCCCCTAAGAATGCTGTCGCGCGACCTGTTTTATAGGCTGCCTACGTACCCCCTGGGGGATCAAGTCTCACGTAGTTCAGTTGGTTACTTTATAACCGTTTTGTCACTAATGGATAGTGGGCTATTTCTTAGGGAAACGTTCCCTGCATTTACTCTCCACGTCATCCTTAATTACCCACGTTATGTTGATAATGGGCATTAAGTACCAACGTGGCTGTTACGGACGTTTGATGGTCTTCTGACCGTTTCCAAGTCTTTTCGTGTGTTATGTTTCTGGTGCTTTACTGAGGAGTAAGGTCGATCGACCAGACCGGATGCCTGGGTGTGCCTTAGACTGCTCGTGTCTAAGTAGTAAGGACGATCGACCAGACCTATCGTCTGGACGTTGTAGATACCCCAATTTTAACCGTCCAGAAAGACAGAAATACTTCAAGTAACACCCGGAAATATCCCACATTTGGACATCTAATAGAGAACCAAAAGTTCAGGAAACCGGAAACCCTAAACCCCAGACCTAACCCTAAACCCCAGACCTAAACCTAAACCCTAGCATGACCGAAAACCCTAAACCTAACCCTAAACCCTAGCCTGACCGGAAACCCTAACCCTAACCCTAAACCCTAGCCTGACCAAAAACCCTAACCCTAAACCTGACCTAAACCCTACCCTAAACCAGACCCTGGCCCAAACCCGGAATCCCCACCTAGAGAAACTCTAAACCCCCAAAAAACCCTAAAGAAACCCAGAGTCCCTGGCAAGGGGCGGCTAGCCCTAACTAGCCGCTCCATACCAGGCTGCTAGTTATAACTAGCCGCCCCCCTGGCCGACCTTGAACCGCTTCCCTGGATGGGACATAAAGCAGCATTAAATGTTGATCATTGCGGCGGGTTGTGACCTTTAGCCGCCCTATCTTGGCCGGATCAACCCAAGTAACCGATCCAAGCCACCGCTTGTCAGAGATGGGACGTTTGGCAGGTCATGATAGGGGCGGCTACCAGGAAGTAGCCGCCCCATCCTGGGCGGCTAGTTAGGACTAGCCGCCCTTCACCTGGTCCTGACAGAATAACCAGAGAATTAATGAGAAATCTAATCAAACACACTATTAAGCAGGTGGCGATCACACAAACCCTCGAATCCTCTTGAGCCGCTGTCGGGCGCCTCAACCAGGAACGACACCACCCTTCCGAGAAGACGATCCAACCAAGCCCGCCAGGGCACGCATCCGATCCGAATCCCCGAAGAACCCCCACACACGCAACCACCCCCCCACCATGGATTCTTTCCGACACCGACGGAATCCGACACCGACAAATCTGGCGATCATGGTGGGACTTCCCTCGTGAAAGACAACAAAAGGTAACTGCCTCCCTTTTACAAGCTTGACTAGAATGCTATCAACCCTTTAGGAAGGTTAGAGTTTCCCACCCATCGAATCAGATCCTCCTCTACTGAGCATCACAGCATCATTTACTGCTTTGTAAGCCGCACACCGCTGCGCAATCCTTTACTGCTTTGTAAGCCGCACACCGCCGCTCGGTCAATCCGAGCATTTTTTCACTTTCCCCCGCGAATACAATGTTCCCAACCATTTCCACCCCAGGCCCTTACCAGGTCACCCAAAACCCGGGACCGCTAGGTAGCCCTCCCGGGGGAGAAACGCTGGATGAAACCATCCGGAGAATCCTCTCCGAGATTGGTCCCTCAGCCCCCAAGCACATGTCTCTACGTAACCTGAGACAAATCCCGTCAGTCCACCTACCGGAGGGATTCAAAATCCCCAAATTCCGCCGGTATAACGGTCGTGGAGACCCAGACATCCATTTAACTGCCTTTTTTCTAGACGCCCGCCCCTTTCTAGATAATCAACCTTTGCTAGTCTTCCTCTTCCAGAAATCATTGGAAGGAGAAGCACTACAATGGTTCTCCACCCTCCCTGTAGGTCACTTGTCGAATTTCTCGGCTGTAAGCGAGAAGTTCTTAGGCCGCTACGGTTACCAGAGGATCAGAACCCCCTCTATTTCGGATTTAACTGTAGAGAGAATGAGGCCTAGGGAGGAATTTGAACAATACGTGTCTCGGTGGCGCACACTTGTCCACCGAACCGGCCTGCAACTCACAGAATATCAAGAAATTGACATGATGTTACAGAGCCTGAGTCCAGAGCTTCGTACGAGCCTTTCGTATGGGGACTGTACTACGTATCAGCTTCTAATTGACCGCCACAACATGTTTTCCCATTGTGCAACCTCAGTAGTCCAAACCCAATCCCCACCTATCAGCCACAGGGTTGGACAACCACCTCGTAAGGCACAAACCCCCACGGTAGAGGGGATTACCCAAGTATCGGCACTCTACCCAAACTGAGCACGGGTTCCTGATCGAGGAACGACTCTGAGACATCCGGTTCATCCGGGTATGCGCCGCTTCGGCCAATCAACCAAAATTTCGCTACTCACTCAATACCCGTCTCCGTGCCGACACAACAAAACCCGGTATTCCAAATTTGTCCGGTCCAAAGCCCTGTAATTTCAAGACAAGGCCAGCCTAGGACCCCTTTCTATTCCACCTTCCTAAGAAGTCAGAACCTAAATCCTAGGCAGCCCACCCAAAATACTTATAATGAGGTCTCCCCTCTGACATCCTATGATCAGAGACGAATGGGAAAGAGGGACTCTTACCCTCCCCTCCCAAAAACACTAACTAGGATTTTTAGGGTACTAATGGACACAAATAGTATCTCCCTCCCAGTTGCTAAGCCTCCACTCTCCAGGGCCAGCAGACTGCGTTACTATCAATACCACCAACAGCATGGTCATACCGCACAATGCATTGTTTTTCAGGATTTTATTTACGATTTAAATGATGACAGGCGCCTTGATTGGGCCATGATCAAAAGCCACTTAAACCAGGGCAATTCTTGAGCCCCCAAGCCACTTGACATATTTACTGACCCATTGCCAGGGCACAACCAAGCGTCCACATCTGGAGCCCACATGGTAAACATGGTCAGGAGAGGGAGACAACTATCACCGCAACCAAACAGTTTAGAAGAAGTCACTGATGACAGTCTATCCGAGGAATCCGAGGAGGAGGGGGAGAACTAGCCCTTCCAGCTGAACCTCGACAACCATGACCTCGCCATACTCTATGGCGAAGAAGAAGATGCAGTTCTCACCCTGCCCGCGGTCATCCACATCGAGTCCAATGAAAGCGGACTAGAAAACCTGGGAGGAGACGAAGAAGAAGAACCCTTTGAGGAGATCCCTGATGGAGCTAGCGAAGGACCCGAGGGAGGGGAATGTACTTCTGATGATCTGCATCCGGACGACAATGGGTCCTCCAAGAGTACTGACACTGTCGATGGCCCCCGCCACCCAATGACCATATCATTCAATGACCAAGACCTCCCGGATCCCAGATTGCGAGTCTACCCCCCTACACATCCGTGGACGACTTCAAATGTTGTGGCTAAACAACATCTTCGTGGACCCAGGGTCAGGAATGAACATAATGATGTGCTCCACCTACCAAAAGATACCCGGACTAGGCCGTCCTCCCGTCCAACCGGCCCACCATACTATTCAAGCTTTCAACCATACCAGGAAGACTCTCTGCGGCCCCGGAACATTCGAGCTATCCGTCAGCCCTCTCATCTGTGAAGTAGCCTGCTTCGTAGCTGACATCGACACAAGGTACCCATTGATGCTAGGATGACCATGGTTGGATAGCATCCAAGCTATCTGTTCCCCTGGCACCAATGCCTTCGACTGCCCTTCATGAGTCATGTACTGACAATCTGGGGAGAGGCACGCCTCCAGTACGAGAATGAGAACAACTGGACAATACATAATATGTTCACACTAGCCCTGCGACCGGGGAACGAGGATGAAGGTGGTAGCCCACCTGGGTCCCCTTATAACGACAACTATCCCTCGGAAGAAGCGGTCGCGACCCTGCATCCATCAAGCGATCTTACGGAACCCAATTCGATCACCTTCCTCCCCCATGAAGTCGCAAAAGCCGGAGCGCGCTCCGCACCCCTCGCAATCACTGCCATACTCGGAGGAAGGGAGTTCCGGCACATTCTCATCGATACGGGAGCAGAAACTAACGTTCTTACATATTCCGCCTACCAGAAGCTAGAAGGCAGGGTTCCTAAATTGGAGCCCTCGGACGAATTCATTTACGCATTCGACAGCACACGCAAGAACGCTTGCAGACTGGTCACGCTCCCACTAAAGATCGGCCCGGTCTCCACCATCGTCAACTGCATGGTAATGAACATTCGATCACCCCACCCTCTGATTGTTGGGAGGACATGGCTCAACAACATCGAAACCATCTCATCCACCCGACACCAATGCCTTCGCTTCCCGTACCGCGGGGAAGTGATATCCATCTGGGGAGAAGCACGCTTTAACGAGACATGGGCCCAGAATTGGAGCGTCTATGCCATGCGCATCCGGCTAGAGGTGCTTGCATGTTGGCAGCTAGGCTCCACCGACGAAGAACTGCTCCAGCAAGGAAGACCCTTGAAGAGGCTCAGGGAGGAAGAGTTCGGGAATAGGGGACCCCCACCAGACATCAGTCGGCCGCCAAAAAGAAGCTGACTCGAGGAAGCAATACGAATCCAAGAACCAGGTACCGATCCCCCCGGGTGAGCTTTCAACACCCTGTACATATTTGTTTACAGCTTTTTCTAAAAATAAAAAATCAAAAAACATTTACTTACCAGCTTTCGCTTTCATCTCCTGTACATATTTGTTTACGACATTCCTAAAAAAAACCAAAATTAAAAATATTTGTTTACCAGCTTTCGCTTTCAACACCCTGTACATATTTGTTTACAGCTTTTTTTAAAAATCAAAAATCAAAAAACATTTACTTACTAGCTTTCGCTTTCATCTCCTATACATATTTGTTTACAACTTTCCTAAAAAAACCAAAATTAAAAATATTTGTTTACCAGCTTTCATTTTCGCCACCCTATACATATTTGTTTACCCGCTTTCCTAAAAAGAAATCAAAATCCAAAAATACATGCTAATCTGCTCTCATTCCCCAACTCTGAACATACTTGTTTCCAGCTTTATTTCCACTCTTCTTCAAAAAATGTTTTCTAAAAGGTATTTACCACACTCTTCTTCAAAACAAAAATGTTTTACAATCTGCGCTTCCGCACCCTCCTTCAAAACAAAAGTTTTACCAAAACTGTATTTCCATAATTTCCTCCAAAACAAAAAAAATAAAAAATTTCCTAAACTTTCTTTACTTGTTTACCAAACAACAAAAATATTTACAAGCCGCATTTCCACACTCTTCTTCAAAACAAAAACGTTTTACAATCTGCGCTTCCGCACTCTTCTTCAAAACAAAATGTTTTACGAAGTCGTATTTCCATGATTTCCGCCAAAAATGTTTATGAACTGTCTTCCCATGATTTCCTTCTAAAAACAATATCGTTTTTCAAACTTTATCTCCATTCTTTTTCCAAAAATATATCTATTCGCCAACGCAGCCCCTTTTTCAAAACCATAAGCATGCATTTGTTTCCACACTTTCGAAAACATAAAATATCAAAAAAAAAAACCAAAAAGAGAGAAAAGGAAAAGACGAGTAAAGATTAAGAGCGGCAGACCATGCCCAGGCCTACCAAAGAAGGGTGGCAAGGGCATTTGAAAAGAAGGTAATAAAAAAAAAATTTGAAATCGGGGAGTTAGCACTTAAGCAAATCATGCCATCAAGACAGCCCCACCAAAGAGGGAAGCTGCAACCCACATGGGAGGGACCCTATGTGATCACCCATGCGTATTCCGGGAATGCCTACCGCCTGGTCGATGCCGAAGGAGTCGAGGTTTCAGGTTCGTGGAATGCACTTTATCTAAAGAAATTCCATGCATGAATAGCTTTCAATACTTGAGAACTATTATTCTTTCTTCCTGCAATTTTCAGCGTTTAGTACTTGATGATAGAATTATAAGACTCTCAAAGATAAACTCGTATCTATTTGAACACATCTCCGCCAAATCATGCCGTTCCCTTCACACACGTATGACTTGACAATAGATTTACCTGATAGAAGAGAAATTGCCTACCCCGTTGACTGGGACAATTTAAAACTCCAAAGCAAACCTCCATTATTTTCACCCCACTGTCAAAATGAGGAGTTACCCGGACCTAGCATATGTCCCAAAACTGGCTCTGGCACTATACAAACACTTCTAGAGGGGAAGCATGAACAGAATCGGGGTGAAAAACAGAAGAGCTCCCCCTCAAATAAAAAAAAAAAGGCAATGAGAGGTCAACAAAAGAAAAATAATACCCAAGTGAACGTGTTAAACTCTCTATTTTAGCAGGCTTTCACGCCTTTACGCACAAGTATATGCCAAATAAACAACTATACTATTACAGGGTCCAAACAAAGGACTGTACTTTCCACCTAAAATTAAGAAGTGGTAAAAAGAAGAAAGCCAGAGGGACCTAGAATGTAGGACATATGCTAGACTGGGACAATTCTAAAATATTGCCCGAAAGGAAGATATTTCTCTTACCCCATTCTCCCCCTCCCTTTTTATTTCGCAATGGGATTCAAAATTGAACTATGTCTACCGGGAAAGGTGAAATTTCGACTAAAGGTAGATCATTTCCAGGTTTACAACTACACACACTCACATGAGTTCACTTAGAAACTTGTCTATCCAAAGGAAGCTTTATTTAACTTGACTCCTGGTACACTCATGGATCTTTCAGCATGTTTAGAATAATACGATCAAGCATTTGAGAACCATGAACCTAGAAAAACCGACACCTAAGACTTATGCCTTTCAAATACAACCCTGGTTTGAACATAGGTGACCACAAGGGCACCTCCATAGGGACTTGATGGTATCTTTTACTTAAAAAAGTCAAGAACATTGCCCTCTCACGTAAAAAAACCATTGAAGAATTAAAATGCCCACTTATGCCACTCATACTTACGCATAAGTTCGCATTTTCCTTTTCCAAAACACCTAAGCATCCGATTTTTTTGAAATGATAAAATTAACCCCCCGTACCAGTATTAAGATTACCCCCATCTACACTCATTTTATGCCTTTCCGCACATGCTTGAGAAGAAATTATCCCACTTTCAAACATACTTAAGAGTTTTCTTCGCTTACGCACTTGGAATCCCTCCCTTGCGTACTAAAGCATGGTTTCCCGCATTTTACTTTCTCGCATTATCTTTCCATTTACCTTAAGATGGATTGTAGCCCTTGACAATTCAAGGAAGAAGGGCTAGAAAGTCAGTGCAGGGGCGCAATCTTGACAGATTTAATACTTGGTCCATGGAAATGGATGTTTTTATTGGTCTCGAAGATGAAAACACTCGCAAGGACTTTCAGCAGCAGCAGACAGGAACAACAGAACCAGACTGCCCCAGGCAGGGGGCGACTAAACTTGACTAGCCGCCTCTCACTAGGCGGCTAGTTTACACTAGCCGCCCCAGCCCTTTGTTTCACGTAAGCATGCCCAGGAAGGGGGTGACTAAACCTAACTAGCCGCCCGTCATTGGGCGGCTAGTTTATACTAGCCGTCCCCTGCCTACACCTATTTCAGCTATGTCAGTCCATACCCAATTAACTTTTCAACACTTCTTTACCTACTAAAATCAGTTCTTTCCAAAACTTGCATACACGCATTTCATATACATAAACATTCATAAGACACACACCAACGCATTTAAAAAATAACCACATTTCAAAAACACCTGTCAATCCATAAACATAACAAAACTAAACCACACGTCCATCTTATACAATCATCCACCCATAGAACCTTATAAAAATATTCCACATACATCACCCAATTAAAACCAAACTAAGCTAAACACCCATGTTTGTTCGTACACCAACGGAGAAAGAAAAGGATTGTTAATAAATAGAAAATTCAGACCTAGTCTTAAACTAAAATTTTGAAAACAAATAGACTAGAGGTAAATAGATAAGATCCATCAGAAGCTCCCACCAAATATCTTGAGCTAGGCACCACCAAAACATCACCTGAGTCAAGACAAAAGAAGAAAAGCATGAATTCTTTGCATATATACTATTCTTCTACCCAAAACCAAGACACAAGGGTTATAACTCGGAGTGTCATCGTCATCTGCTGGAGGCTGAGTAGGAGAAACATCCTAACTTGGCTGAGAAGGGAGCGGCGGTTGATGAGAAGACTGAATTTCTGGAGCATCAGGATCGGCAGGAGTCTCTCGAACCGAAGACGCAGCCCTCACATATATCCCACGACTCCGAGACGCCGAAGGACGAGAAGCACGGCTGAAGGTGGCCCTGGTAGCCAAGGAAGCCGAGAGAGAATGCTCAGGCTCAAGCGGAAGAAGGTCGAGGTCCGCCTCGGTCATAGAGCCCCCTCCAACCAATTTTCCCCTCATAGTTGCCTCCCAGAGATGGACCTGCTGCACATCTCTGTCTCTCCTCTCCAATCTCTGTCGGAGGTGACTCTCTGTCCCTCTAGCCCGATCCTCAGCAGCCCTCAACCTCTCTTCCAACTCCCGTGCCCTCCCCTCTGATGCCCTGTCCCCGGCCGCTTGGAGAGAACGAACCAAGTCCCCCCATCAAACCTCCAGGAACACCCACCGAAGCCTCCAACTCCGACACCTTCATCTGGAGGGAGTCCCTCTCACGGCCCAGAGCAATTAACTCCTCCTTTCTTATAGCCATCATAGACCTCAACCGGTCCGTCTCCTCCTCAGCCCGCGAACCCCTACCTCTCACCTGGCCCAGCTCCATCCGTGTGGCCGTCAATTCACTCCGGGCCGCATCTAACTACCTCGTCAACTCGAGCTCTCGCTCGGGAACCATGGAAGGAGGAGGGGCGGAAGAAGAGGAAGCGCCATCGGCTCTCGCTCTCGACAGAGCATCCACCTGAGCCTCGAGGACCCGGACTTGGTCCTGCAAGCGTCTCCGTTGTAACCGTAGCGCTTCTATCTGCCTAGCCCGCGCTTGGAGGTGCTCATTGGCGGTCTTGAGCCTCATCTCCATCTCATTCAACTCAACCTACAAGAGAAACACTATTCAGAAAATATTCAAGCAAGAGAGAACGAGGAAGAGGAGAAGGGTTTTCAACTTACGTAAGCATCCAGGATCTCCTCCTCCATCGTCCCGAGGATACCTGCATACTCCTGACGATACCAAGCCAGGTATTCGTCACTCGAAGTCACCTCAGGACGACGCTCCACCAAGACACCTCGGGAGGTCCATCCCGCCACATACGTAGCATAATTCCTCGGGAGGTTCGTGTCCCGAGGAATCCCAGCCACCGGGATCGAGGGGCGCCGCGGCAGAGGATCGGGTACCCACTGGTGATACCCAAGCTGGCGGACGACCCGGCTGATCGCACGAAACACGACCTCATTAAAATAGATCAACCAGACGTCTTGCGCTAGGGCCTCGGGAACCTCCTCCGAATAAGGCCTCCACGTCATCTAAAAGCATCAAAAGATAGGAAGAGCGCTTAGTCAAAAGAAAACCAAATGCATGCCAAAGAAATTCGGAGAAAAACTTATACCTCTTCCTCCGACAAGACGCGGAAGGCCTCTCGGAATTGGACAAGGCGGTACAAGCGAGAGGATCCCCGGGGTTCCCATCTCATGGCCCAAGGGAGGGCATGATCAAACGGCGCCAGAGTCGGGCGATCAATGGCGAAGTGCTCGTACCCAAAAATCTAGTAAAGCAAGAGGAAAATAATCATAATCAAAGTGAACTAAACCAAGAAAAGGACATTTACCACTTTCACATACCTGAAGAAATGGCGCGAAGCCGCCAAGGTTCTTTCCCCCGGCCCTCTTGACTTTCTTCGAGAGCTCCGCGAAGAGATGGGCGAGCATCGCCGCTCCCCAGGCATAGCGTCCCATGCCCTCGAGGTCCCTCATCAGCAAAAGGGAGTGAGAGGAAACCTTATCAGAGGCCGTCGAGAAGAGGACCCGGCCGAAGAAGTAAAGGAAGAACGCCCTCAACTCCCTCCGTGCCCTCTGTGGGCACGCGGCCGCCTCTCTCGCCTCGATCATCGCCCGCCTTCTCTCGAAGCTAGCTGCAGCTTCGCCCTTCTGGCGCTCTGTAAAGGAACCAAGGCCATACTGCCCTGAAAGCCTTTCTAAAGGGATCCGGTTCAGCGTCCGCTCCCGCTCCACAAACTCCCATTCCCCGATCAACTCTCGAAACAGCCCCCCTATAGCAGCGAGGGTGGCCGCAATCACCGCTTCCCCCAAGATCGGAAGGCCAGTAATCCGGTGGACGTCCTCAAGGGTCGGCATAATGGCACCAGTAGGGAGGATGAACGTGCAACTCTCCGGGTCCCATCTCTCCGCCGGGGCGATGGAAGTGGAATGGCTCAATCAGAAAGAAACGGAAGCCCGCTCCATCCACTAAACTCCTCTCCTCATGCCCCAAGGCATCATACCACCTCTTCGTCCCGTGCCATAAAGCCTGGATACGGTTCGATCGCTGCAAGCAAAAGAAAAAGACATAGGTTAGTTCAGAGAGCAATCGAGAGGTAAGAATCCAAAAGTCTAAGATTCGTTTAAAGAAAAATCATGCTTAGAAAAAATAAAAACTTCCATATACTAAATCAAAGACGAAAGCATGAAAATAAGAAGCTTAAAACATGTAAAGATTCCCCTCCCATTTTTTTACAAAACACTCTTCATATGATCACACATGCTAAAAACATTAAACATACCACCATGGTCACCACTTGTGCTCTCTCTTGCATCACGGCCAATCATACTTATATACTTTCCCTAAACACACCTAAGCATATGGAAAACACTTGGGCCCGTGAAATACAAGCATATACTCCCTCGTGCTCTACCACGATCAAACACATGCGAAGTCACACCCTAAAAACTATATGCACACAAAAATATATCGCATGCAAGTATACTAGCCATATCATCCCTCTCTCCTTTCTATGCATATAACAAACATGGATATATATACGAAAAATTGCCCCCCTCCCTTCCTAAAAACAAACCCGTGTCAAACATATGGCATGCTTACACATCTCACCGTGATTAAACTTATACGCCCAGCATGCCTATTAAAGAAAACATGCACATACAAGTATTATACGCTAAGTCACCTGTTCATACCACCAAAAGACATGCATATATACCAAATAAAAGCTAAGAGTAAAAGGGGTCAAGAAATTACCACGGCCCGTGTGGACCCAGGAGCGCCCACCTCGGCCTCGTCGGGATCGTCCATCCCGTCGTCATCCCCCTCCTCCTCATCTTCCTCAAACACGGCCTCCTCGGCCTCAGCCTCAACACCAACACCGGCCTCTGCAGCCCCGGTGCCCAAACCCTCGACCTCCCCGGCCTCATCCCTAACCTCTCCAGTCCCCTCCACCCTCCCCGCATTGGAGATAAACTCCGCAAAGGCCCGCATAGCCCTGCTTTCCTCCTCCTCAGCCCTGGCCTCTGTGGCCTCCCTATCCAGCATCCCAACAAGGGCATCCAACGATGCCCTCACATTTTCATTAACTCCCTCGGCCCCCTTTCCCTCGGTTGCACCCTCAACCGGTCCTCTGACCCCCGAAACCACCTCCTCGACCACCACCGGTCGATCCCCACGCCACCTCTTGCGTGTGTAACCTATCATACTCCCCCCTACCTCTGGGACAGCCCCCGAAGGTAAATCCTCGACCTCACCCGCGCCGATGACCACCGGCGGCACCTCCGCCGTACCCACAACCTCCCTCACGACCTCTCCTTCCACCTGATCACTCCCCGATGAACTAGACCCCGAGACAGCCCCTCTCTGCTCTCGGGAAGACCTGAGGCGCTTCATCATCGAAGCCATCTTCTTCCCCTTCGTCATCTCCTCCGATTTCGCACAAAAGAAGAATCCAAAGAAAATCTAGGGCTTCGAAATCAAGAAGAGAGAAATGATGGAAGGGAAAAACAAAGGATTCAAGGTGTTTTAAAATCAAGGTTTTCGGTTTAAAATAGAGAAGAAGAAGAGAGGAGGGAAGAGTAACCGTTTTACAATGTATGGGGAGAGAGAGAGGGACCCTTTTCGGTTATAAGGGATCCAGTCAGGAGGCGGCTACTCGCGAGTAGCCCCACCCTGTTTTCTCGTTTCCACTTTGTTAGACTTTTGGGAAAAGAATAATATGACCTAATTGTATTAAGAGAGGGACCAAGCCCTTTATATAATGGTACAAGACATAATAAACGTGTAGCGCAGTAATACACGTGTAATACAATACACATGTATTTTAACACCCCCGCTCAAAATCAAGGTGGATCAAACAACGTGAGTTTGTGAATGAGAGACAAGAATCTGGGAACTGGATGAGACTTCATAAAGAAGTCTGCGATCTGCTCAGCAGAGAAAATGTGCGGAAGCATCAGTGTCAGAGCAAGGAAGTGCTGACGAACAAAATGACAATCAATCTCAATATGCTTAGTCCTCTCATGAAAAACTGGATTGCTAGCAATCTGGATAGCGCTACGATTATCGCAGTAAAGTGGAGTAGGACCTGTAACAACAACTCCAAGATCGACCAAGAGACGTCTAAGATGAACGATCTCTTTGGTCGTGATGGCCATAGCTCGATACTCGGCTTCTGTGCTGGAAAGGGAAACAACATCTTGTTTCTTGTTGCGCCAGGAAATAAGAGAGTCTCCAAGAAATACGCAAAAACCAGTAGTGGATCGACGAGTAGTCGGATCTCCTGCCCAATCAGCGTCAGTGTAAGCTCGAAGAACCAGAGAAGAAGATGATGACAGATAGAGTGATCTGGTAATAGTCCCACGTAAGTATCTAAGGATCCTCATGAGAGCACTGTAGTGAACCGAACGAGGAGAAGAGACGAACTGACTAACTATGCTGACTGCATGAGCAATATCAGGTCTGGTAATGCAGAGATACACTAGCTGACCCACGATCTGTCTGTATCATGTAGGATCTGGAAGGAGCTCACCATCAGTAGGACGTAGCTTTACATGAAGCTCAAGTGGTGTGTCTGCACGGCGAGTGTCAGATATAGCGGCACGATCAATGATATCTGCTGTGTACTTCTGCTGAGAGAGAAGAATCCCCCGCTTACTCTGAGCAATCTCTAGCCCTAGAAAGTAGCGAAGAGTACCGAGATCCTTCATCTGAAACTGACTACTGAGGTGGCGCTGAACAAGAGTAATACCAGCTGAGTCATCACCAGTGATGATCATATCATCCACATATAGAAGTAGAATCACACGACCCTGCGATGATGATCGCACAAACAAAGAGTGATCCTGAGAGCTCTCAACAAACTCAGCTGATAGAATAACACTGCGAAAACACTCAAACCATGCACGAGGAGCCTGCTTGAGGCCATATATAGCACGTCGGAGACGACAGACATGCTAAGGAGGAGTACGAAGACCAGGAGGTGGTTGCATGTAAACCACCTCTGATAAATCCCCATGAAGAAAGGCATTCTTCACATCCATCTGAAAGAGCGGCCAATGACGAGTCGCAGCAACTGCAAGAAGAATGCGAACAGTGGTCATCTGTGCAACAGGGGCGAAGGTCTCCTCATAATCAATTCCATACTCCTGTGTGAAACCGCGAGCAACTAAACGAGCCTTGTGTCGTTCAATGGATCCATCAGGTCGATGTTTGACCTTAAAAATCCATTTACAACTGATAGGCTCAACATCGGTGGGAAGAGGAACAATATCCCACGTATGAGTCTCCTGAAATGCCTGAAACTCCTCATCCATGGCCTGTCGCCACTCAGGGTGCTGAACTGCCTCTTGATAAGATTTAGGTTCCTGATGTGTATGAATAGCTGCAAGAAAGGCCTGAAGTTGTGGAGAATAAGAGCTGACTGTGGCAAAACCAAACTGATCAGGGGGTCCACTATCAAAACTGAAACGGGTAGGCGGACGACGCTCGCGCTGAGGATAGTGAGCGACACTACTCGGATCCACGACCGGGAGAGGGGCGTCAGACGCAGTAGGCGAGGCACCAGTAGAAGTATCTGCAGTAGGACTGGAAGAGGAAGGCAACGAGTCACGCTCTATCGGAGAAGGCTCAACCATGGGAGGACTAGGAGGTGATTCAGAAAGAGGAAAAGACTCAATAACAGGACAAGGCTGAACATAAGGAGACTTAGAAGAAGTGGACTCACGGGACGTAGACGAAAAATAGGGAACATCCTCAACAAATGATACATGACGAGCAAACCAAAAACGATGACCCATCAGATCATAACAACGATACCCCTTATGCTCGAAACTTATTCCTAAGAAAACACATCGAACAGACCGAGTAGAGAGCTTGTCACGAGCATGAGGAGGAAGAAGAACATAACACGTACAACCGAAAACTCGAAGACGACTGTAGTTGGGATGTGAAGAATAGAGGCGTTCGTGAGGGGACATGCCAGAGAGAACAGTAGAGGGAGTGATATTTATGAGATGAATAGAAAGAAGGGCAGCCTCAGCCCAGAAATGCTGTGGAACAGACGATGACAGTAGAAGAGAGCGAATGGTCTCAAGAATGTGACGATGTTTACGTTCGGCAACACCATTCTGCTCATGAGTGTAGGGACAAGACTGCTGAAAGATTGTGCCATGCGATTGAATGAGAGAGCGCATTGTAGAAGAAATATATTCTTTGGCACAATCAGAGCGAAAGGTTTTAATGTGAGTCTGAAATTGGGTGTGAATCATGGTGGTAAAAACATCATAAATGTGAGCAATCTCAGAGCAATTACGTAGTAAATAAATCCACGTAAAGCGAGAATAATCATCAATGAAGCTAATGTAATAAGAAAAACCACTCAGAGAATGTACGGGAGCAGGACCCCAAATGTTAGAATGCACTAACTCAAAAGGACTAGTGGACTGATTATTGCTAGGACTAAAAGGTAAGGCCACAGGTTTGGCCAATTTACAGCCCTTACACACAGACAAAGGAGAAAAAGAAGTAGATCCTAACACACCAGACTCAAAAAGGCCTTTAAGGCGAGACTCAGAGACATGACCTAACCTTCTATGCCACAAATCAGCATTAGAAGTGACGCTACCACAAAAAACAGAGGGATCTGGAACAGGGAGATGCAGATACTCCACGAAGTACAATCCACCGACTCTACGACCAACGCCAATCCTCTGCCCCGAGTATGGATCCTGCACGAAACAACCAGAGGAAGTGAAAGAAATGGTCAGACCGGAATCACAAAGCCTACTAATGGAAATAAGGTTCATGCATAGATCCGGCGCATGTAAAACAAATGGAATGGAGAGACGACCAGTGGGATCTGAGGTGGTGGTGATAGATCCACACTGGGTGATAACTAAAGCGGAACCATCAGCAGTATGAATCGTAGGCAAATGAGCAGGTGCAGGTGAACATGCAGTAAGTATAGAACTATTTGGTGTCATATGATGGGATGCACCAGAATCAAAAATCCAAGAGACAGAGGTACCCGGAGTGGAAGAGAATGCTGAGGGAGCAGTAGACTCGGACAGAGGTGGATGCTGTAAAAGCTGCTCAAGACGCTGATTGATCAAGGTGTCAAGGTGATCAGAAGTAGGCAAACCTGATGCAGGGGCGGTAGCAACAGCAGCAGTATGATGACGGTGAGTCGGACCACGGCCCCGACCACGTCCTTGAGAGGCTTGCTGTGGCATACGAGAAACCGGACGTTTCTCTGGATGAAGATCCCAGCAATTATTAATGGCATGTCCTGACCTTTTGCAGTGCGCACACAGAATTGTAGAGCGTGATGAGGTTGCAGGAGGAACAGCAGGAGAGGTAGCAGCCAGAACTCCAGAATATATGTTCGAGGAAGTAGTCTGTCGAGATGCTACAGTACGAAGACGGGTCTCCTCGGCAACAATTTCCGCTAGGACCACCTCTAAGCGTGGTAAAGGATCTCGATGAATCAACTGTCCAGCTAACGTGGAATATTCAGGACGAAGAGCCATAAGGAACTGATAGAGTTCACGACGTTCACGAAAGGCAGCTCTCTCGACTAGAGATGCACGTGGACCCGGCTCAAGATTGCGTAGTTCACGAAAACAGGTGCACATGCGATTGTATAAATCGGTGACAGATAGATCGCCCTGAACAATTGTCTGAACCTCAGCAAGTAACTGATACTCTCGAGCACCACTTTTCTCCACAAAGCGTTCAAGAAGAGACGCCCAAATCTCCGCTGCTGTATCGAATACACTGAGATCAGCCCGAAGAGAGCGATCAACAGAGTTGATCACATAAGAAGAAGCACGCTGATCACGTCTCCGCCACGAGAGATGTGCTGGAGAATCAGACGGTGGCACAGCGATAGTACCATCAAGATGACTGAATAAATCACGTGGACTGAGGGTGCTCTTCACAGTGGTGCGCCAAGACGGCCAATCTTCGACGGAGCTCAAAAGAAAATCAGTCGAATTTGGGAGAACATCACGAAGAGGCTCAAATGAGTCCACGGGGACAGGTGGTTGAAGAGCAGTGGTGACCGGCAACGTGGATTTCGGATCAGTTGGATTTTCGGACGAAGACATGATCAAAATATCTCAAAAGAAGCCGAAATGTATACGAATGCGTAGAAAACGAAAAACTGAACAAAATGAGTACCTGGATGACTAGATTTGGAATCCGAACGAAGATGTAACGATCCAGGAAAGAAACGGGACAGAAATGGCCGGCGGCGAGTGGACGGCGGCCGGCGACGACGGACGGCGGCCGGCGGCAACGGATGGCGGCCGGCGGAAATGGTCAACTGCCGGCGGCGACTGACGGCGGCCGGCGGCGACTGACTGACGGCGGCCGGCGGCGACTGACTGACGGCGGCCGGCGGCGACTGACTGACGGCGGCCGGCGGCGACTAACGGACGGCGACCGGCGGTGACTAACGGACGGCGGCCGGCGGCTACGGACGGCGGCCGGTGGAAATCTGACAGATCCGGTGGCCGGGCAAATGGGCTCGGGCTCGGGCAGATGGGCTCGGGCTCGGGCAGATGGGCCGGTTAAATGGGCTCGGGCAGGTGGGCTGGCAGATGGGCTCGGCGCACGTTAGCAAGAAAATCGGCGCACGATAGCGGGAATCTGCGCTTGTCACAATCCGAGATTTTGCCGGGCACGAATAGCGCGGAATCTTCAGGGCTGGGGTTGGATCTGCCGGGCACGGGCAGGGACGTGTACGGTGCGCGTCCGGGGATCTGCCGGGCACTGGCAGGGACGGCTCCCGCGCAGACGGGCGCGGACAGGGCAGCAGCGCGGACGGGCGGACGGCGCGGACGGTGCACAGCGCGGACGGGCGGACGGCGCGGACGGGCACAGACGGTGAGGACGATGACGACGACGTCGCGAACAACGACGCAATGTAACAAACTCGAATCTCAACGAAGATCCGAAAAAAAATTTATTTGAGGTCTTAAAGGGGCTCTGATACCATGTTAGACTTTTGGGAAAAGAATAATATGACCTAATTGTATTAGGAGAGGGACCAAGCCCTTTATATAATGGTACAAGACATAATACACGTGTAGCACAGTAATACACGTGTAATACAATACACATGTATTTTAACACACTTAAAACCCCTTTCCAATCTTTTTCTAGCCCTAGTTCCAAGGTTTTCCATACCAAACAGCCATGTATTGGCTTATTTCCAGGCACTACTTGATCAAACACGACTTTCCCGAAGTTTTGCCGCGCTTTCAGTATCATTCAAAATCAAATTTCTTCAGTTCTGGTTCTTTTCCAGAGTTCTTATCCTTCGGATGATCCAATTCACCAACTCAACTTTTACTTGCTTTTTGTCGACGATATCCCCTCCTTGCTGAATTTTTTCAAGCACGGGAACGGTAGGCACGAGGAAATTGACACTGGGCTGCTCCGTACACGATAGCTAAGAACCCCGACCACGGGTTGGATCAGTCAACATTTACTTTTCCCGCCTTCCACCTGGATCATCCTTTCGGTTAAAAATTCTAAGTCAAGACCTAGCCTCTGACGGTCTAAATCATCTCCCCGAATAGTACTGTTTGTGTTGGCATAACTTCTTGAAGGTCAGGCCGGCCAAAATAGGGGTCTTTTTCCTTATCATCAGTTGAAGTCTTTCCTGCTTCGGACAAAGACTCCGTCCGATGAGGGACAATTGTAGATACCCCAATTTTGACCGTCCAAGAAGACAGAAATACTTAAGTAACACCCGGAAATATTCCACATTTGGACATCTAATAGAGAACCAAAAGTTCAGAAAATCGGAAACCCTAAACCCGAGACCTAACACTAAACCCCAGACCTAAACCTAAACCCTCCTGACCGAAAACCCTAAACCCTAGCCTGACCGGAAACCCTAACCCTAACCCTAAACTCTAGCCTGACCGGAAACCCTAACCCTAACCCTAAACCCTAACCCAGACCTAAACCCTACCCTAAACCAGACCCTGGCCTAAATCAGGAACCCCCACCTAGAGAAATTCTAAACCCCAAAAAAACCCTAAAGAAACCCCGAGTCCCTGGCAAGAGGCGGCTAGCCGTAACTAGCCGCCCCATACCAGGCAGCTAGTTATAACTACCCGCCCCCGTGGCCGACCTTGAACCGCTTCGCTGGATGGGACATAAAGCAGCATTAAATGCTGATCATTGCGGCGGGTTGTGACCTTTAGCCGCCCTATCTTGGCCGGATCAACCCAAGTAACCGACCCAAGCCACTGCTTGTCAGAGATGGGACGTTTGGCAGGTCATGATAGGGGCGCGGCTACCAGAAAGTAGCCGCCCCATCCTGGGCGGCTAGTTAGGACTAGCCGCCCTTTACCTAGTCCTGACAGAAGAACCAGAGAATTAATGATGAGTGATCAAACACACTATTAAGCAAGCCACTCTTTTACCCCCTGGGTATTCCCCTACCTCTTTTTTACTATAAATAGAGGAGCTCCCAATACACAATTCACATCCACCAAATCCCAACCTACTTGATATCCATTCCCTTCCCCCACGAGAAATCCCAAGAGAGAGAGAAAGAGAGCCCCTTTTGTGAGAGAAAAATCCATTCCCTACACAAAAACACCCTCTTATTCCACCCTCCAGAAACCCGGGCTAAACCTAGCTTAGCCTCTGTCCAAGACCAAACCCATTTCCTATCGAGGTTCTGCCCAAACCAACCCAGGCCCCGGACGGCTAAACCCTAGTAGCCGCCCCATATCCACACCCCATTTGCACCCCTTTGTCCCAAGACTCCTTTAGCCAAGCCCGGAAGCAGAATTGGATTACCTGTTTTTCACCTATGTGTACGGTATATCCGTGTCTCAGAGCGGAGACCCCACAAACTCCCCACATAGGCGATCAAATCCAACTCAACCTTTTTCTGCTTTTAGAAAAAGCAGATGGCGATCACACAAACCCTAGAATACTCTTGAGCCGCTGTCGGGTGCCTCAACCAGGAACGACACCATCCTTCCGAGAAGACGATCCGACCGAGCCCGCTAGGGCATGCATCCGATCCGAATCCCCGAAGAACCCCCACACACGCAACCACCCCCCACCGTGGATTCTTTCCAACACCGACGGAATCCGACGCCGGCGTGCCTTGGATCACTCGTATCTGAGTAATATGGTCGACCGACCAGACCTAATGTCTAGACGTGCCTTATATTACTCGCATCTGAGTGATGAGGTCACCCAATCAGACATGTTGTCTGGTCGTACGTTAGATCACTTGCACCTGAGTGATAAGGTCACCCTTTCAGACCCATCGTCTGGTCGTGCCTTAGATCACTTGAGGCGTCACTTCTTCTCTTGACATGACTGTCTGACTAGAACCTTAAGTCTAGTCGTGTCAGCACTAGAGATAACGTCATGTTTCGTGGATCAGGCCTGATGTGCCGTACGCCAGGTGGCACACATATCGCCTTTATACGACACGTGTCCTAGCGTTGATTTTTACCTCCACAATATATATATATATTATATGACACCAGATGGTGCATCCCCAGCAAGTCTTTCTGATTGACGTCTTTGGAGCGTGGTGATTTGAGGAATACGTCGCTTTGGAGCCATACTGCACAAACCAATGTACCAACATAAAGTTTAATCAACTGATGCTACAAACAAATCACAATTTCAATGCTTCAACCATTCTAAAATAATATAGCTTCTATCATAGTGTATGATACGATTTATTTTTTTCATTTGTTCAACTCAAACAAAAAAATACTATTGTATCATATACATCGATGGTGGGCATCGGTCTGTTTGGGGTGAAATTCGAGGGGTGTTGTCAATTTTGCCTATTATAGATTTCTAAATAACTAGACCCTTAGGTCTCAATTCTGGTTGGCTCCTGCAACTTAGTGCATTTTGTGATTCACGTTATTTTGTTTCAAGATTGATAGATTTGATATAATACTGATTGACTAGTTTTGTGCATCGTCGGAATGGAGGAGAGTGAACCTAAGTCCCAATATATGTAGTTTTTAGGGACATATAATTTGTATTCATGCCATGTTGAATGCTAGACACCATTTGCCCATATGTTACGTTATTTTCTTATATGAGCATGTGAGCATATAAACACACTACAAGAAAAACTATTTTTTGCGACACTTGTTTTGTGATGGATTGCCAAAACCGTCACAAATGCCCATATTTTTTACGGAATTTTTTTGTGTAGCAAATACTTCTCGACATTTGTGATAGCTGAAATAAGCCACTGTTAAAACATGTATTTGCGGCGGGCTTATTTAGCCATCGCAAATAAAATAATAGTTGTGATGAAACAGGCCGTCGCCAATACAAAATTGAGGTCTAACCGTTCATTGTTTCACTTTTGATCAGAGCCGTCCAATCTTCCTAAATATATATTAAAAATAACTGAACTTCTCATAAATAGTTGTCTCTGAAACCTAGTCGTTGTCTCGATCAAACCTCCGTCGCCGTCTCTAATTCGTCGTCTCCGTCCGATCTAGTCGACTTCGATCAAACTGCCGTCCAATCTTCGATCAAATAGTTATAACTGGCCGTTTCTATCAAACCACCGTCGCAGTAGACTCCGATCGTCGTCTCCGTCCAACTTCAATCCTCCACCGCTTCAATCGCTTCATCATCTCCGATCCAACGAGGAAATTCTCTGAAGGCTTTCAATCTCTCTCACTCACTCACTCACTCATTTGGTTCCAACCAATTTTGGGCGTTTTGAATGCCTGTAACCAATTTTGGGTGTTTTGAAGCACTGCCCGATCTTTACCTTCAAAGAGAGGTTGTTGAAGAAGGATCACTCTTGGATAATTTTTCATGGCATACTTCTTTATATTTCAGCTATTCCATTCAGTCATCTCCCTCAATTGCATCAGTTGAAGATTAGACTAATGTTTTTGAAATACAGAAAAGGCAGAATGAAAGATATTTATGTGGAAACATAACTATTTGGATGTGCAGGATTGAAGAATGCAGTATTATAATTTTTGGATGAACTATGAACATTCCAAATCTCATTGGATTTTGAGTGAGATAATACACCAGTGGGACTGCACCATAAACCAGTAAGGTTCTTGCATATTCTTAGATGTGCATCCATTCTAGTAATTATTCATTGTAATTTGGCATGTGGAACTTGTCAGCATTGAAGAATGTTTGGCATGTTTTAATCATGATGTGCAGGAGTGAAGAATGCAATATTAAAGTTTTTTAACATGATGTGCAGGATGAACTATGGACAAGCATATATCCAAAACTTCTAGGGGTTGAAATAGTAGAGTTCAAGTGTTGGTCCTAGTGATCATATAGAGGTATGCATACCATCCTTTTTTTCCATTTTGTTTTTGAACCAATGCTTGTTCACAAATTATTTTCTTACAAAATTTGTAAAGCATAATTGTGTATGTTCTGGTCTCCACAAGCAGCTACTTAAGTTGGAGAAATTGGAAAATTTCTAGTGTTGACAGAAAATGCCACTTCTCATAGTTCTTCCCTTCAGGTCTATTGGGCATGCCGTCCAGCTCAAAGAATTGGACTGCCAACCCAGGGTTTTTGAAGAGGATGATTAACTTGAACTGCATGTGTTCAGAATAGTTTGGTGGTAAATTAATAGGTGAAAGATTTATGAAGTAATTAGTCATGTTTGGAAATATAGAAGAGAATGTTACTCTCTGGAGGGCAGTACTATTGCATGTTTGTTATATGAAAGGATGCTGGGAAATTGCCATTTACTCCACTGTGAGGAATAGTGGTTTGGTGGAACACATACATTGAGTTGGTTTTAACATTGAATCTTTTATTTATTTATATTTTGAACCTGGGTCCTTCACAATGTTAAGAATTTGGATTCATGCAATTCGAAATTTATGGATGGATGGTCTCTTGTTTTGTTTCTCTGCAGGTTATGGGTTTGGTGGAGGTTTTCAGAGGTAAAATAGTAGATATATCAGAACATTCACTGACCATTGAGGCGACTACTGTTGATCTCCATCATTTTTCAATCCTATGTTTTTTGAACCATTTTTTCATCGTTATTGTACATCTTAATTCCAGCACTCTCAATTGTACATGTAACTGGAGATCCTGGGAAGATAGTTGATGTTCAAAGATCTCTAAGCAAGTATGGAGTAAAAGAAATATCAAGAAATGGAAAGGTTCTCTCCCCCTACCTTGTAAAACTTAAAAATACTACTTTATAATTGTTTAGTGTACTCATATTTATGGGTTAATTGTCTTATAGATTGCGCTTAGACATGAAAAGATTGGCGAGATGGCTCCGTTTTGGAGATTTTCTGCAGCTTCTTATCCAGATCTTGAGCGCACAACGCCTGTGGATGCTCTGAGATGGTCTAACAGAACATTTACCAGCAGTTCTGATTCATATCCTGGGGTTAGAATAGTTCTATCTCATTCAGGAGGTAGTTTTGCTTTAGTAACGTGAGCATCTCATTATACTAGTGATTCCTCAACTATTAGATTCAATATGCTAGCAGATAGATCCATTTTTAATATGGAGTAATCCAGTTTAAAAGTTCATTGTAAATGCCTTTTGTTATCATCTAGCTCTCACTGAACACTATTTCAAACAAATTTGTCAAACAGTCAGAGAGCTTATGCAAAAGTCATCCACAATAAGTTTTATTTATTATTTTTGATGATTACATAGCGATTTGTTAAAGAGTGGAGCTCTTGCACCAGTCTTGTTGTAAATTTTTTTCTTCTTCTTTACGAGTGAAAGATATATGTGCAGTACACTTCAATATGTTTTTGAGTTTCATATGCACACATCCCTTTCATTTAGTTCTTTTCTTTCTTGATATACCCCATGTCTTCAAATATTTCATGCTCTAAAGGATTTTTTTTCCATTCTTGCAGGGTGATGTTTACCCTGTGGAATCATATGAGGATTCCCCTGTCAAACAAGACCTTGATGCTCATTGGGGTGTGTTGGATGATGAAGATGTAGGTTCATGAAACTGTCGATGTTGAATCATCTGTCCTATTCTTTTCTCTCTCTACTTTTATTGCACTAGCAACTGTCAATTAATGTTCTAAAAGCGGTCCTCAGGCGTAGGAGCAACATCTGCCCCAATATCTGAGTTCACTGGTAGCACTGTTGGTGAGGGGTCAACCTCCATATTGCTAGGGAAAGGGCGATACCCCTACTAGCAGCAGGCGCTGAAGAAGAAGAAGCGGAAGGGGAAGACAATCGGACGGCGAGGGATGGAGTTAGTGAATCTGGGGGAGGGGGTGACGACGTCAGGTCCACCAGTTGGCAGTGGAACCTGATCCAGAATCCAACCGAAGAAGTCTCTGAGAGCGTCGCCTCGCCCCATTGCGCGGACCGGGAGGAGGATGAACTGAACATGGCCAACGGCCGGCTCAATCACATCTCCAGGAAACGTAGCAACGGGAGGAGCGCATCGCGGTTCCTCCAATCCAAGCAGCTCCCACCATACCAGTTCGGATACTCCATCACCCGATAGATGTCATCCATCTTCACCTCCTCGACCTCTAGCCTGGGGGCATCCACCATCGGCTTCCGAGGATGACATAGGTGGCAAAGGGAAAAATCCCAACCCTCTGGCATCCAAGGACCTCGAACCAGTACCTGGCGGCTCTCCCAGTCATGCATATCACCCCAGGACATGCTGAGTACCATTTTTGATGCCCGGGCATGGCGATATAGAAGAACGGAGACCGCCCGGAGGTCAAACCCTTGACCTGATAGATCCACTGGATCTCTGTCAGACCCAATTCAACCCCTGCTTCCCCAACTGGACCACGCACATAAAAATGCGGTACACATTGGGGACGAGGTAGAGAAACTTTGCCACCAAGCGTGGCAGAGGTAGAGAAATACCTCCATCCGTGAAATACCCCGGATGGAGGAGGACAGAGTCAAGGAAAAGGGTAGGGACTTCATCCTCAGACAACTCGTCAACCGCGAAGTCTGAGGAGATTCCCAACTCCCTTTGAAGGGCTGTAGCAATGGCGGTGTTCTCCATTTTTCAGAGGTAGTGGGAATTTCAGAAGGCAAAGGATGAGATGGGATGAAGAGCGCTTCCCATTTGACCTATAAATACTACTGAGGCGATGCTTCGAAAGGACAGGAGCAATTATTAGCTGCGGATATTGAGATGTAATCAATACCTCGTAAAGGGTTTCATGAAAACCCAAGAGACGCTAACGTTTGGATTTTCAAAGAGAATGCTGTGAGAAGTCATGCATCATTAAAACTGACTCAGCAAATCAACCGTCAAATCCTGAGCGGATCATAGAATTCCGAGGAGACAGGCGACCAGATCTTTGTCTCCTGAAAGGGGAGGGATGCGACATGATTTTTCATATCTCCTGCTCTCTCGACAATTCAAAAGAACAGAAGAAAGGGCATATGTGGAGGTAAAAATCTGCGCTAGGACACGTGTCAAGGTAAGACGGACATGGGCCAAATGCCTTAGGGCTCACAAGACCCGGTCCAAGATGGACGACTTCATGATGATATCATCAGGTGTGTAGACACGACTAGACTAAAAGATCTAGTCGGATGGTCGAACATCTCGTAAGCAAATGTCACCTCGAGTAGTTTAAGGCACGACCAAACGCCAGGTTTGGTCGGTCGACCTTACTTCTCGGGAACAAGTAGTTTAAGGCATGATCAGACGCCAGGTCTGGTCCGTTGACCTTACTCCTCGAAGACATACTCAGAAATGTAACACATGAGCGAGTACACCAAGAGACCCCGAGCAGATGGAGAAACGGTCAGAAGACCACTAACGCCTGTAACTGCCACGTTGGCACTTAAGGCCCATTACCAGCAGAACGTGAGTAATCAAGGGCTGACTTGGGGTGTAATTACGAGGGACGTTTCCCTAGAAAAAAAGCCCACTAAACACTTAATGGCAAAACGGTTACAAGGCCATTTTTGGAACTACGTGAGACTTGATCCCCTAGGGGTACGTAGGCAGCCTATAAAGGGGTCGCGAGCCAGCACTCTTACAGCATGGTCATTATGACAGCCAGGCACAGTCACTTTTACAGCTTAGTTTTGACCTTGTTTAAGTTTATTCCTTGCACCTAAAAATCCTTACCCAAACTACCATCGAAAGAAAATTCCTTTGAAGTTTCAATCCCAAGTTACAAATTTAACTGTAGGGGGGAAATATCCACCTCAATAGTGTATAGCATAAATTATTTTTATCATTTTATCCACAAAAAAATACTAATATATTTTAGTTTATACGTTATTTCATGTAACAACATATACTTCCATAAAAGAGTTTATGATTTAAAAAAGGAAAGAAAACTGATGTGGACTATATATACAAGGAGCTAGACATATCATTTTTCTTTTCATAATAATAATCTGTATTGCAATGAGAACCGATAGGGGTGGCCCATGAGTTGTACAGTAAACTGAGTTCATCTTGATGCTATATATATATATATATATATATATATATATATATATATATATATATATCTTGGTCTTCTAGACCTGTTTGAGTAGAAGAATAAATATGAAATAAGAGTGAATAAGTATGAAAAATCATTTCTGGATGATACAAATAGGTGGGTATGTCTATACTAAATAAGTGATAATAAATTGGTATTGATATTCCAAGTGCCATCTAGAATGGTGTTATCACCCACTCTATTCCCCATACCTATCACGACTAAAGTGCTTGGGAAGCTCACTACACAGCAAAGTTTGAAGAATATCAAAAAAAAAAAAAAAAAACAAAGTGTAATGCTCCATATTGTTTGCTTTACCCATGGATTCATTATTTTAAAACTTTTTTTTGGTGTTCACATATAAACACTATTTTTTCCAATGTGAGACTAAACCATTGTTGGGAAGCGGAAGTCAACAATAAAACATGATATCGAACACAAAAACAAAACACAATTACAAAAAAAAAATACAAAAATATTAGGTTCGGCTTTGGCCTACATCCACGAGGCGAAAACTCAGAATCCACTATAATAGTTGAAATGCAAAAAAATATTACAAACTCTCTCATGGAGTTACCCATTATTGAACCTCTATTTTCTGAATTTAGAAAATTCACTTTATATCTTAATTAAGATCAAATCTTGATTAATTTAGGGCATCTCTAATTATATACCTAAACTTTTACCCAAATTAAAATTTGAGTAAAAATCTCCCAAAAAATCATCTCCAATCATTTACCCATATCCATACCAAATCAAGATTTTATACAAATCTTTATCCAAATCAAATTGGACTCAAATCTTTACTCAAATTTTTCAACATCTTTTTTTTTTTTCCCTTTGTTTTCACATTTTCTTTCAATGTGACTTTTTTTCTTTCAACTCCACCTTTAATTGAATTATATTAGATGCCTTCTCACCCCCCAAAATTTTCACTATCTCTTGAAACCCAAAAAAAAAGACTTTCTTTTTTAAATCTTCATTTTTTTTAATTCTTATTTTTACTCCAATACAGAATATTATTTTTATTTTTTTTAAAAAAATTGGATGATTATAATTTTAAATTTTAATATCTTAAGGGGAAGAAAAATTGAGTAGTAAATTTTTTTGGGAAAAGGACTTTGAAAATGTTTATAGGAAATAACCAGAAGAAAATGTGAATTTTTAAAAGATTTGAGTAAAACACAAAATGATGGTCGGAGACACATCATATCAAATCAAATTTTTACTCAAATTTTAAGTGAAATTTGAGTATATGTTTGAGTAGGGGCTGGAGAAGGCCTTACCAATTGGGTGCTTACTCTAATATGATTTTATCATAGCCATCCGATGTTAATTGATCAGATCGAGACATAATCTCAACAAACATTGCACAGAATCTCACCCCACCTTCACCCAATTTACGGGCTTCTTCGAAACTTTTGGACTTCTTAGTTGTCCCAAGCGTCACAAAATGTACTTTATTTGGTAGAGGTGCTAAGGTCATGTTTGTTGTAGCTTAAATTTACATATTATAGATTATAACTTATAGATTATAAATTATAACTTTTTTGATAAACAGTTAACATGTTTGTTGTAGCTGTTGAAAAACAGAGAATAAACAGTTGTGGATGTTTGTTTAGATAAGCTGTAAAATAGTTTTTGCTGTGTAATTATCGAAAATACCCCTTCCATGTGTATAAGTTAAATTTAATTTTTCTTTGATAAAAGAATGTGGTTTTACTTATAAAATGATAATGACTCACTCATCATCCATTAACAATAAATAAAATGTAAAAAATTTAATGAAATATTGGATTTCACATTAATTAAAAAAGTAGAACTTGAGAGACAAAAGCAAAGAACTTGATCTCTATTAATAAAAAAATACAACTAAAATATTCTAGCTGAAATCTAAATTTTATTTTATTAAAAAAAATTACAATCCAAAATTTTAATTTTACATGAGTTAAGTTTCAAAAAAAATATCTTATATGAGTTATTTCTGTTGTGAACTAAGTAGAATACATATACATAAGTATACATAAACAAAACATACAAGCATATAGAGAAGAGAGGTAGAGAGAGATTTCTTATTCTTCACTTGTTGGTTGGTTGTGGAATACATGAGAGACCTCTCTATTTATAGGGTGCACGGAGGAATTCCAAATGTGAGAAGTTACAAGTCCATAGAGATGAGGGGGTAGATAGTGGGTGTAGATACCCCAATTTTGACCGTCCAGGGAGACAAATACTTCAAGTAACACCCGAAAATATCCCACATTTGGACATCTAGTAGAGAACCAAAGTTCAGGAAACCGGAAACCCTAAACCCAGCAATAACCTAAAATCGGAAACCCAAACCCTAAACCCTAGCCCTAACCTAAACCAGAAACCCTGACCCTAACCCAAAAACCCCAAGTCCCTGGCAAGGGGCGGCTAGACCTAACTAGCCGCCCCATACCAGGCGGGTAGTTATCACTAGCCGCCCCCCTGGCCGACCTTGAACCGCTTCCCTGGATGGGACATAAAGCAGCATTAAATGCTGATCATTGCGGTGGGGCATGACCTTTAGCCGCCCTATCTTGGCTGGATCAACCCAAGTAACCGACCCAAGCCACCGCTTGTCAGAGATGGGACATTTGGCAGGTCATGAAAGGGGCGACTACCAGGAAGTAGCCACCCCATACTGGGCGGCTAGTTAGCACTAGCCGCCCTTCACCTGGTCCTGACAGAAGAACCAGAGAATTAATGAGGGGTCTAATCACACACACTATTAGCCAAGCCACTCCATTACCGTCTGGATATTCCTCTACCTCTCTTTTACTATAGAGGGGGTCCCAAACCTAATTCCATCATCCACAATTCACATTTTCAATACACAATCAAAACACACACTCCCTTCCCCCACTAGAAATCCCAAGAGAGAGAGAGAGCCCCTTTTGTGAGAGAAATACCCATTCCCCACATAAAATACCCTCTCATCCCACCCTCGAGAAACCGGGCTAAACCTAGCTTAGCCCCTGCCCAAGACCAAACCCATTTCCTACCAAAGTTCTGCCCAAACAAAACAAGGCCCCGGACGGCTAAACCATACTAGCCGCCCATATCCGACGGCTGGATCCCACTAGCCGGCTCCTATCCACACCCCATTTGCACCCCTATGTCCCAAGACTCCTTTAGTCAAGCCCCAGAAGCATAATAGGATACTTGTTTTTTACCTATGTGTACGGTATATCCGTGTCTCAGAGCAGAGACCCCATAAACTCCCCACGTAGGCGATCAAATCCACCCCAACCTTTTCCTGCTTTTAGAAAAAGCAGGTGGCGATCACATTAACCCTGGAATCCTCTTGAGCCGCTGTCGGGCGCCTCAACCAGGAACGACACCTCACCCTTCCGAGAAGACGATCCGACCGAGCCCGCCAGGGAACGCATCTGATCCGAATCCCCGAAGAACCCCCACACACGCACGCACGCGCACCCGCGCACCGCCGGATCCTTTCCAACGCACCGACATCGGAGAATTCGACACCGACAAATCTGGCCATCACGGTGGGACTTCCCTCATGAAAAACAACAAAAGGTAATCCTCTTCTGCCCCCTTTTACAGGCTTGACTAGAATGCTATCAACCCTTTAGGAATGTTAGAGTTTCTCACCCCTTTAATCAGATCCTCCTCTACTTCGCATCACAGCATCCTTTACTACTTTGTAAGCCGCACATCGCTGCGCAATCCTTTACTGCTTTGTAGCCGCACACCGCTGCGCAATCCTTTTCCGCTTTATTTACTGTTTTATATCTACATTCATTCCCTTGAACCATTTCACACACATCATGGAATCCCGCATAGAGGAGGAGATAATAGAGGAAAGAATCCACCAAGAGGGTCAGGCCACGCAATTCCTGACCCATCTAGAGGAAAGATGACCAGTCTAGGATACCAATCCGTAGAGGACATGTTTCATGACCTCGCCGACTACCGTCAGGTCAAAACCTTGAGACAGGAGGCCCTTATCGAAACCCCTAAGGCCATTCCCAAAATCCCGTCCACACCCAGCCACTCGGTCAATCCAAGCCTTTTTTCGTTCACCCCCCTTTTCCCCCGCGAATCCAATGTTCCCAACAGTTTCCACCCCAGGCCCCTACCAGGCCACCCCAAATCCAGGACCGCTAGGCAGCCCTCCCAGAGGAGAAACACTGGATGAAACCATCCGGAGAATTCTCTCTGAGACTAGTCCCTCAGCTCCCAAGCATATGTCTCTACATAACCTGAGACAAATCCCGTCAGTCCATCTACCGGAAGGATTCAAAATCCCAAAATTCCGTCGGTATAACGGTCGTGGAGACCCAGACATCCATTTAACTGCCTTTTATCTAGACGCCCGCCCCTTTCTAGATAATCAACCTTTGCTAGTCTTCCTCTTACAGAAATCATTGGAAGGAGAAGCACTACAATGGTTCTCCACCCTCCCTGTAGATCACTTGTTGAATTTCTCGGCTGTAAGCGAGAAGTTCTTAGGCCGCTACGGTTACCAGAGGATCAGAACCCCCTCTATTTCGGATTTAACCGTAGAGAGAATGAGGCCTAGGGAGGAATTTGAACAATACGTGTCTCGGTGGCGCACACTCATCCACCGAACCGGCCTGCAACTCACAGAATGCCAGGAAATTGAAATGATGTTACAGAGCCTGAGTTCAGAGCTTCGTACGAGCCTTTCGTACGGAGACTGCACTACGTATCAGCTTCTAATTGACCGCCACAACAGGATTTCCTGTTGTGCAGCCCCAGTAGTCCAAACCCACTCCCCACCTATCAGCCATAGGGTTGGACAACCGCCTTGTAAGGCACAAACCCCCACGGTAGAGGGGATTATTACCCAAGTATCGGCACTCTATCCGAACAGAGCATGAGTTCCTGATCGAGGAACGGCTCCAAGACCGTACACTTCCGGTTCATCCGGGTATGCGCCACCTCGGCCAATCCACCAGAATTTCATCACTCGATCAATATCCGTCCCCGTACCGATACAACAAAACCCCGCAACCCATGATTCCCCAATTCAGGCCCCCTCAATCCGAAACCAGGACCAGAACAGGAGACCCTTCTATCCTACCCCTCCAAGAACGCAAGGCATAACCCCTAGAGAACCCGCGCGCAGCCCCCGTGATAAGACTGCACCTTTTTCCTTCTACGGCCCGAGATGGTCAAACATAAGAGACAGCTATCCTCCCCTTCCAGAAACCCTAGGTAGCATCTTCAGAGCTTTATTAAAGGTCAATGGCATTTCCTTACCAATGGCTAGACCTTCGCCTATCGGTGCTGACCCCACTCGCTTTTGTCAGTATCACCGACATCACGGCCGTACCATCGAACAATGCCCGTCGTTTAGAGACTTTGTCTACAACCTTGATGAAGAGAGGCGCTTAGACTGGGCCACCCTCAGGGGACTCAAAAACAACCTAGTTACAAAGTCACTAGAAGTCAAGCCAGCCCCAGAAACCCCCAGCCCTGTAGAAGCCACAACTCAAGACCCAAGGCCGGCCACGAAGGCTCCCCTGGAAGAACCAGAGAGCCTAAGCTGTGAAAGTGTCTACACCATAAAAGCCGCTGACCATGAAGAGTCACCCAGAATCATCCCAGGTGGCTTAATCCTATCAGTCCCCTCCCCCATTCTCCCCAGACCTGCAGAGCTCTCCCTCCCTAAAAAACTCCAACCGTTATCCCCCTCACCAATTAACGAAGACCTATACCTATCAAAACAAAACCCCCGAACCACCATTGACGCTCTGAACCATCATACTACTAGAGCAGGCAGAATTTTCAACGTTGTCCCCTCTTATAGACACCCCCTGTCTGAAACAGAAACTGAGGAGCCCCGTGCCGGAGATAAGATCGACATCCTAGACCAACTCTGAAAAATCCCCGTGAAAATTTCCATTTTAGAGCTAATCGAAACCTCATAATACCACCAGCAAGCTCTAAGAATGTTCCTAGAAAGAATCCAAGTCGACCCACAAATATCTACCCTAGGCATACCAATAGCTCTAGCATGATAAGGTCGTTAGCACCTCAACCCTATGCATAACGATTAACCTCGAAGGATACTCGGTGGATAAAGTTCTAATTGACACCGGAGCAGGGGTAAACCTCATGTCACTACAAACCTTCGAGCACATTGACGGATGCATAACTACACTCTCCGAAACAGACACCCGTATATTTGCCTATGACAAAACGGCTCGTCCGGTTCTAGGCTTTAAGGACTTCTGATTAAAAGTAGGGCCGCTAGAAACTAGCGCTAAAGCTTACGTCCTAGAAATGGATTCAGATTATAATATAATCCTAGGACGCAAATGGCTAGCGTCCATAAAAGGTGTCTCATCTCCCCTACACCAATGTTTGAAATTCCCCTTAGGAGGTTGGATAATCAAAATACAAGGGGATGCGATCAAAGAACCTAAATCAAGGTTAACCAATAATGAAACCATCGCTGTAAAAACCAGTAACTCAAAACCCATAGAAGCCACCATCCACATCTTAGATTCCCAGCCGATTGGCTAAATCCCCGGAACACTCTCTCCGTTACCACAGAGGCAAGCCACCCTAGACTTAAGAACCATGGTTGGCATATAATGGGGGCCATGGGTTATCTCCCTGGGGGAACCTTGGGACAAAAAAATGGGATCTTGGACACCATCGAACTCCCAGCATGGCTAGATAAAAGGGGCATCGGCTCATCCAAGCATCACCCTAAACTAAAGGAAAAATACAATTGGAGGTTGTACGAACATTTCGTAAGAGGAATGATCTTAGAGCCCGCCAAATTCGTATGCCCCTACCCCCTAGACCCTATCCAGGAAAGAGAGCCAGACTATCTCTCTGGCTCCCTAGAATGACTATTCCCACACCCTGATAAACACCTAAACACACACTCACCGACAGATGATAAAACTCTAGCTGACTCAGCCTCCTTTTCTCGCAGTGCTCAAGCATCGCAACAAAGGAGCACCAGCTGCGGGATGAAAGTCGGTTGAAACACTTCCACTGATCCAGTAGGTTGTAAATAATAAGTGTCTTTTCTGTTCAAAAAAAAATATGGAAACCAAAACCCTAGGATCCCTATTCGACAAGGATGACTTCACCCCGGCATGGCACCCCTTTAGCGATGACTGATCTCCTGAATAAACTACAGCGTCTAGCCAGTCAAGCTAAAAACCCCAACCCTAGTGCCTCATCCAAAACAGTCAAACCTACTAGGAGTCAAATACCTGACCAGATCATTAGCAACTTAGAAGGGTATAGCAGGGCCATATTAGGTTTAGAAAAATTTGAATCAATAGTAGTTATAGAAGAACCAGACCTAGATAACATAGAGAACCTAGACGATGGTCTATGGGTCTTCGAAATCTGTGATGAGGACAATGAAGAAAAAGAGGACCTATCTAAAAAATTCAAACAGAGCCTTCAAAGGTTTGATGAAAAGACAAAAGAAGCAGATGAGAAGATAGAAGAGCTAAATCTAGGGACAAAGGCTGACCCCAAAATCATTTCAATTAGCAAATGACTAAAACACGATGAGAGAGAGGGCTTGGTTAAAATATTACATGAGTATAAAAACGTCTTTGCATGGTCTTACAAGGACATGCTCGGACTCGATACCTCGTTAGTTGAACATCAGTTAATCTTAGAACCAAACGCAAAGCCAGTAAAACAAATACTGAGGCGCCTTCATCCCGAGGTGGGTTTAAAAATCAAAGACGAGGTGGACAAACTCCACCAGGCTAAATTTATCCAGGTAGTCTTATACCCAAAGTGGGTAGCAAATATCGTTTCAATGTCCAAGAAGGATAGAAAGATCCGGATATGCATCGACTTCAGGGACCTCAATCGAGCGTGCCCAAAAGATGACTTCCCACTCCCGCATATTGACCTCCTTGTTGACAACACGGCAGGGTATGAGATGCTCTCATTCATGGATGGCTTTTTCGGATACAACCAAATCCGGCTGGCAGAAAAAGACCAAGAAAAGACTTCCTTTACCACACCCTGGGGGACTTACTGCTATATAGTGATGCCTTTCGGGCTCAAAAATGCGGGTGCAACATATCAGAGGGCTATGACCTCAATATTCCATGATATGATGCACAAACTAGTAGAAGTATACGTGGATGACATCTTAGTTAAATCTAGGACTCGAATAGGACACGCAGACATACTTAGGCAAGTGCTACAGAGATGCAGGGAGTTTTCACTTAAAATGAATCCAAAGAAATGTCGCTTTGGGGTCTCCTCTGGGAAACTTTTGGGATTCATGGTGATTAAAAGGGGGATAGAAATAGATCCGACCAAGGCAAAAGCCATCGCCCAAATACCCCCACCTAAGAACCTAAAGGGATTAAGGGGGCTCATAGGAAGGTTGCAATTTATTAGGAGATTTATTTCGCAACATGCTGAAAGATGTCGCCCCTTTTACAAACTACTAAAAGTGGGAGTCAGGTTTAATTGGGATAGTGAATGCCAAAAGGCCTTTGATAATTTAAAAAAGTACCTTCTTAATCCCCCAGTCCATTCGGCTCCAGTGCCCGGATGACCCCTGCTCCTCTATATAGCTACAACTAAGGAAGCCATTGGTGCAGTGCTTGCACAACATGATGACATGGGAAGAAAGGAAAATGCCATTTACTACATGAGTAAAACCCTGATTGAATACGAAAAAGCCTACCCTCCTACAGAAAAAACTTGTCTAGCATTAGTATGGGCTTCCCAAAAGTTGCGACATTACTTTCTTGCCCACAAAGTCAAATACTTTGCCAAAATAGCCCCAGTAATGTTCTTATTCGAGAAAGCTGTATTAACTGGACGCTTAGCCCGATGGCAAGTACAGTTAAATGAGTTTGACATCACGTACGCCACTCAAAAATCCATCAAAGGGCAAGCTATCGCTGACCACCTCGCTCAACTACACCTCCCTGATTACGAACCAGTAAAAACTGACTTCCCGGACGAAGAAATATGTGCGCTTATTGAAGAAAAAAAATAGAGAGATATGGACGCTATACTTCGACGGAGTGGTCAACCAAAAGGGAAAGGGAATAGGGATAGCACTGATCTCCCCCGATGGCGTCATTATCCTATGAGCGTTCCAGTTCACGTTTAACGCCCACAACAATATTGCCGAATACGAAGCCCTGATAGCAGGCTTAAAGGCAGCCCTAGCCCTAGGAGCTAAAAGTTTAGACATTATTGGGGACTCCCTCTTAGTGATCCGCCAAACTCTTAAAAAATATCAGACTAGAGACCCAAAGCTCAAGCCGTACAGAGAACTAGCCATAGTCCTGCTAAAACAATTCCGTGAGGTTACTCACATTTTCATACCCCGGACCGACAATATTCTTGCAGACTCTCTAGCCTCTCTAGCCTCATCACTCACCTTTCCCTTATCTAGGACATCTGAAACAGTCACTATCCAGAGACTGGAAACACCTGCCACCGAACTCTGTGACTATAAAACTCGAGATCTCCTTAAAAGGAACCAAACCAACAAAAATGCTAGTACCCTGAAAATCCTAGCCCTTGAACTAGGAGATATGGACGACGAAAATCCCTGGTACTTTGACATAAAAAATTACCTTGAAAACGGTTCATTCCCAAGCTACGCTACTAGCAACGACCAGAAAATAGCTAAAAGGGTGGCGGTCAAGTACTGCCTCCGAGGGGGGATACGAGCATCCTTCAATGGAGAACTACTCAGGTGCTTGGACGACGAAGAAGCATATGCCATAGTAGAAGAAGCTCACTCTGGAGTATGTGGAGGGCACGTCAACGCCCAGATGCTAGCAAAAAAGGTACTAAGAATGGGCTACTATTGGCCCACGCTTGAAGGGGACTGCAACAAGTACGTTAAGTGTTGTATCCAATATCAAACTCATGCCAACAAGATACACGCACCAGCATCTTCTTTACATCCCATGACTTCACCATGGCCTTTCTCTATGTGGGCATTAGATGTGATAGGACCATTCCGGGACACTATAGAAAACACCACCCAAAAAGCCTTCATCGTCACCGCTACAGAATACTTTACCAAATGGGCTAAAGCCGAGTTCTATGTAGTAATTAAAAGCTCTACCCTGGCTCGTTTTGTTTGCACTCACATCCTTGCATGGTTCGGCACCCCCAAAGTGATTATAACTGACAATTGCCCCCAGTTCATCTCCCAAGAACTCCAAGACCTATGCAATAAACATCATATAGAACTTTATCATTCCACGCCATATTATCCACAGGGGAACGGACAAGCAGAGGCCACCAACAAAACCTTGCTCAAAATTATAAAGAAAATGGTAGAAACCCATAAGGCTACCGATTGGCCTGATAAATTGGTAGACACCCTCTGGGCATACCGAACCTCCATTAGGACACCCACTGGTCAAACCCCCTATTCACTCACGTTTGGAGCCGAAGCAGTAGTACCTTACGAAATCCTCGTCCCATTCTTAAGAATAATACTAGAAGAAGACCTCCAAATTGAGGAAAGGAGGGAGGCACTTCTACTACGCCTCGAACTACTAGACGAGAAAAGATTAAGAGCTGCAGACCATGCCCAGGCCTACCAAAGAAGGGTGGCAAGGGCATTCGAAAACAAGGTAATAAAAATAAAATTTGAAATCGGGGAATTAGTACTTAAACAAATCATGCCATCGAGACAGCCTCACCCAAGAGGGAAGTTGGGGACCCTATGTGATCACCCATGCCTATTCCGGGAATGCCTACCGCCTGGTAGATGCCGAAGGAGTCGAGGTTTCAGGTTCGTGAAATGCACTTTATCTAAAGAAATTCCAAGCATGAATAAGATTTCAATACTTGAGAACTATTATTCTTTCTTCCCGCAATTTCCAGCGTTTAGTACTTGATGATAGAATTATAAGACCCTCAAAAATAAACTCGTATCTATTTGAACACATCTCCTCAAAATCATGCCACTTCCTTCACACACGTATGACTGGACTAGATTTACCTGATAGAAGAGAAATTGCCTACCCCGTAGACTGGGACAATTTAAAGCCCCAAAGCAAACCTCCCTTATTTTCGCCCCACTCGTATTAACCCTAGGTCAACATGAAGAGTTACCTAGACCTTTCATATGTCCCAAAACTGGCTCTGACACTATACAAACACTTCTAAGAGGGGATGCATGAAAAGAATCGGGGTGAAAAACAGAAAAGCCCCCCCTCAAATAAAAAAAAATCAGGCAATGAGAGGCCAACAAAAGAAAAAAAACACCCAAGTGAACAGGTTAAACTCTCTATTTTAGCAGGCTTTCACGCCTTTACGCACAAGTATATGCCAAACAAGCGGCTATGCTAGTACAGGGTCCAAACAATGGACTGTACTTTCCACCCAAAATAAAGAAGTGATAAAAAGAAGAAAGCCAGAGGGACCTAGAAAGTAGGACATATGCTAGATTGGGACAATTCTAAAATATTGCCCGAAAGAAAGATATTACTCTTACCCCATTCTCCCCCTCCCTTTTTATTTCGTAATGGGATTCAAAATTGAACTATGTCTACCGGGAAAGGTGAAATTTTGACCAAAGGTAGATCATTTCCAGGTTTACAACTACACACACTCACATGAGTTCACTTAGAAACTTGCCCATCCAAAGGAAGCTTATTTAACTTGACTCCTGGTACACTCATGGATTTTCCGCATGTTTAGAATAATACGATCAAGCATTTGAGAACCATGAACCTAGAAAAATCGGCACCTACGGCCTATACCTTTCAAATACAACCCTAAATTGAACATAGGTGACCACAAGGGCTCCTCCACGGGGACTTAATGGTATCTTTTACTTCAGAAAGTCAAGAACATTGCCCTCTCACATAAAAGAAAACCATTGAAGAATTAAAATGCCCACGCCACTCATACTTACGCATAAGTTCGCATTTTCCTTTTCCAAAACACCTAGGCATACGATTTTCTTGAAATTTTAAAATTAACCCCCCGTACCAATGATAAGATCACCCCCACCTACACTCATTCTATGCCCTTCCGCACATGCTTGAGAAGAAATTGTCCCACTTTCACACATACCTAAGAGTTTTCTTCGCTCACGCACTTGGAATCCCTCCCTTGTGTACTAAAGCATGGTTTCCCGCACTTTCCTTTCTCGCATTCAATTTTTTTTATTTTACCTTAAGATGGATTGTAGCCCTTGACAATTCAAGCAAGAAAGAGCTCAAAAATCAGTGCTGGGGCGCAATCCGGACAGATTTAACACTTGGTCCATGAAAAGAATGTTTTTATAGGTCTCGAAGATTGAAACGGTCACAAAGGCTTTCAGCAGCAGCATACAAGAAATAAAACCAGAAGAATTGTCCCAGGTAAGGGGCGGCTAAATTCGACTAGCCGCCCCACAATAGACGGCTAGATAGAACTAGCCGCCCTTGCCTCTTCTTTTCCAGGTAAAAACCCCAAGAATGGGGCGGCTAGCTTAAACAAGATGCCACATCTGGGGAGGCTAAACGCAAGTAGCCGCCCCTCACCTGCTGCCCCATCCGCCCTGTTAGTCCCATCATCAATCAGCTGTTCAACTCTTCAAAACCTGTCAAAATATTCCTTTTCTCCAAACATGCATACACACATTTCAGAAGCATTCATACACAAAACCTGTATAAATACCATGCTAGAATGATTATTAGAATCCTGCATCCATCAATAAATTAAAACTTATAAAACACCAAGTTCATTCGTCCATGCGATATGCGAAACCCTTTGAAAAATACCAAAACATCCATATTAACTACACCAGACCATGCATAGAAACCATAAAAATTGTCCCACCAAGACCATAAACATAGATTATTTTCTAAAACCCTAAGAGAGTGTATAAAAGAGAGTCTTTATGAAAGAGTAAGGAAGAGATGGGTCCACCGAAAGCTTCCCTCTACGTGTCTTGAGCTATGCATCACCAAAACAATAACCTAAAAAGCAAAAGGAAAAGAAGAAAAGCATGAATTTCTTGCATATATACCATTCTTCTACCTAAAACCAAGACGCAAAGAAACTATACCTCGGAGTATCGTCACCCGCTGGAGGCTGAGTAGGAGGAACATCCTGACTTGGCTGAGAAGGGAGCGGCGGCTAAGGAGAGGACTGAACCTCTGGAGCATCAGGAGCGGCAGGAGTCACTCGAACTGAGGACGCAGCCCTTGCATATATCCACGACTCCGAGACGCCGAAGGACGAGAAGTAGGGCTGAAGGTGGCCCCAGTGGCCAAGGAAGCCGAGAGAGAATGGTCAGGCTCAAGCGGAAGAAGGTCAAGGTCCGCCTCGGTCATGGAGCCCCCTCCAACCAATTTCCCCCTCATAGTCGCCTCCCAAAGATGGACTTGCTGCATATCTCTGTCTCTCCTCTCCAATCTCTGTTGGAGACGACTCTCAGTCACCTAGCCCGATCCTCGATAGCCCTCAACCTCTCCTCCAACTCCCATGCCCTCGCCTCCGATGCCCTGAGCGCCTCTCGATCCCTATCCCCGGCCGCCTGGAGAGAACGAACCACGTCTCCCATCAAACCTCCAGGAACACCCGCCGAAGCCTCCAACTCCGACAGCCTCATCTGGAGGGAGTCCCTCTCGCGGCCTAGGGTGATGAACTCCTCCTCTCTCGAAGCCATCACGGACCTCAGCCAGTCCGTCTCCCCCTCAGCCCAAGAAGCTCTGCCCTCGCCTGGTCCAGCTCCATCTGTGTGGCCGTCAATTCGCTTCGGGCCGCATCTAACTCTCTCGTCAGCTCGAGCTCTCGCTCAGAAACCATGGAAGGAGGGGCGGAAGAAGAGGAAGCACCACCGGCTCTCGCTCTCGACAGAGCATCCACCTGAGCCTCGAGGACCCAGACCTGGTCCTGCAAGCGTCTCCATTGTACCCGCAACGCCTCTATCTGCCTGGCCCGCGCTTGAAGGTGCTCATTGGCGATCTTGAGCCTCTTCTCCATCTCATTCAACTCAACCTGCAAAAGGAAGCACTATTCAGAAAATATTCAAGCAAGGGAGAACGAGGAAAGGAAATGGGGTTTCCAACTTGCGTAAGCATCCGGGATCTCCTCCTCCATCATCCCGAGGATACCCGCGTACTCCTGACGATACCAAGCCAGATATTCATCACTTGAAGTCACATCAGGACGGCGCTCCACCAAGACGCCTCGGCCCATCCATCCCGCCACATATGTAGCGTAATTAAAGTAGATCACAGACACCTCGGTACCCAAGCAGGCGGACGACCCGGCTGATCGAGTGAAACACGACCTCATTAAAGTAGATCAACCAGACGTCTCACGCCAAGGCTTCAGGAACCTCCTCCGGATAGGGCCTCCACGTCATCTAAAGCGTCAAAAGATACGAAGAGCGCTTAATCAAAAGAAAACCAAATACAAGCCAAGAAAATTGGAAGAAAAACTTATACCTCTTCCTCCGACAAGACACGAAAGGCCTCTCGGAATTGGGAAAGGCGGTACAAGAGAGAAGATCCCCGGGGTTCTCATCTCATGGCCCAAGGGAGGGCATGATCAAACGGTGCCAGAGTCGGGCGATCGATGGCGAAGTTCTCGTATCCGAAGATCTAGCAAAGCAAGAGGAAAATTATCATGATCAAAGTGAGCTAAACCAAGAAAAAGACATTTACCACTTACACATACCTGAAGAAATGGCGCAAAGCCGCCAAGGTTCTTTCCCCTGGCCCTCTTAACTTTCTTCTAGAGCTCCGCAAAGAGATGGGCGAGCATCGCCGCTCCCCAAGCATAGCGTCCCATGCCCTCCAGGTCCCTCATCAGCAAAAGAGAGTGAGAGGAAACGATATCAGAGGCTGTCGAGAAGAGGACCCGGCCGAAGAAGTAAAGGAAGAACGCCCTCAACTCCCTTCGTGCTCTCTGTGGGCACGCGGCCGCCTCTCTCGCCTTGATCATCGCCCGCCTTCTCTCGAAGCTAGCTACAGCTTCGCCCTTCTGACGCTCCGTAAAAGAACCGAGGCCATACTGCCCCGAAAGCCTCGCTAAAGGAATCCGGTTCAGCGTCTGCTCCCGCTCCACGAACTCCCATTCCCCAATCAACTCTCGAAACGGCCCCCTATAATCCACAAGGGTGGCCGCAATCACTGCTTCCCCCAAGACTGGAAGACCGGTGATCCGATGGACGTCCTCAAGGGTCAACAAAACAGCGCCAGTAGGGAGGATGAACGTACAACTCTCCGGGTCCCATCTCTCCGCCAATGCCTCCACATATGGGCGATGAACGTGGAACGACTCAATCAGAAAGAAGGAACGGAAGCCCGCTCCGTCCACTAAGCTCCTCTCCTCCTGCCCCAAGGCATCGTACCACCGCTTCGTCCCATGCCAAAGAGCCCGAATACGATTCGGCAGCTACAAAACGAAACAAACAAAAAAGGGGGAATAGGGGTTAGTTTAAAAGCAATCAAGAGGTGAGAATCCAAAATCTATGAATTCATTTTAAACCATGCTTAGCAAAATAAAACTTCCATGTACTAAAATAAAAGACCGAAGCATGAAAATAAAAAACCACACTCCTCATATGACCACGTATGCAAACAAAAATATATCAACATCCCACCGTGGTCACCACTCACACTCTTTCTTACATCATGGCCTATCATGCTCATCTACTTTCTCTAAACATACCCAAACATATAGGAAGCACTTGAACCCATGAAATGCATGCATACAATCTCTCATGCTCTACCACGATCAAGCACACACAAAGACACGCCTTAAAAATTATATACATAAAAAGGTATCGCATGCAAGAATACTAACCATGCCGTTTACTTCCTTCTAAAAATAGAACAAACATGGATGTATATACAAAAAATTACCCCCCTTTCCTAGAAACAAACATATATCGCCATGCTATCCCACCGTGATTACCTTATACACCAAAGCATGCTTATTAAAAATACACACGTACAACCTGTTCATACCACCAAAACATATGCATATACACCAAAATAAAAAAGGCTATGACTAAAAGGTTAGGAACATACCACGGCCCGTGTGGACCCAGGAGTGCCCTGTCGTCATCCCCCTCCTCCTCATCCTCCTCGAACACGGCCTCCTCGGCCTTAGCCTCAACCCCAACACTGGCCTCTGCAGCCCCGGTGCCCATACCCTCGGTCTCCCCGGCCTCATCCCTAACCTCCCCAGTCCCCTCCACTCTCCCCGCGCCGGAGATAAACTCCGCAAAAGCCCCCATAGCCCTACTTTCTTCCTCCTCAGCCCTAGCCTCTGTGGCCTCCCTGTTCAACATCCCGACGAGGGCATCCAACGATGCCCTCACATCTTCACTGACTCCCTCGGCCCTTACTCCCTCGGTTGCACCCTCAACCAATCCCCCGACCGCTAAAACCACCTCCTCGATCACCGCCGGTCGATCCCCATGCCTCCTCTTACGTGTATATCCTACTCCTAACCTCTGGGGCAGCCCCCGAAGGCAAATCTCCAACCTCACCCGCCCCGATACCTGCCGGCGGCACCTCCACCACACCCATAACTCCTCCCACGGCCTCTACCTCGGGCTATCCAACGATGAAGAACTCGGGCTACGCTCTCCACGAGCCACCCGTGGTCGTTTTCCCCTCGAAGAAATCGCCTTCGACCTCGTCATCTTCCTCGGATTGAAAAAGAAAAAGGTGAACCCAAAACTAGGGTTTCTAAATCAAGAGAGAAGGACGGATCTAGGTCGAAATGGAGGAAGAAAAGGCAAAGGAATCAAGGTTTCTCGGTTTAAAATGAAAAAGAAGAAGAGAGGAGGGAAGAGTAACCGTTTTAAAACGTACGGAGAGAGAGAGAGAGGGTCCCTTTTCGGTTATAAGGGACCCAGTCGGGAGGCGGCTACTCACGAGTAGCAGCCCCATCTCGGGCGGCTAGTTAGCACTAGCCGCCCCTCCCAGTTTCTCTGTTTTCATTTAAAACTCCTTTCCAAACTCTTTTCAGCCCTAAATTCCAAGGTTCTCCATACCAAACAGCCATGTATTGGCTTATTTTCATACACTACTTGATCAAACACGACTTTCCTGAAGTTTTGCCGTACTTTCAGTACCATTCAAACTTGAATTTCTTCAGTTCTGGTTCTTTTTCAGAGTTCTTATCCTTTGGATGATCCAATTCACCAAATCAACTTTTACTTGCTTTCTGTCGGCGATATCCCCTCCTTGCTGAGTTTTCCCAAGCACGGGAACGGTAGGCACGAGGAAACTGACGGTGGGCTGCTCCGCGCACGATAACTAAGAACCCCGACCACGGGTTGGATCACTCACCATTTACTTTTCCCCGCCTTCCACCTGGATCATCCTTTCGGTTAAAAATTCTAAGACAAGACCTAGCCTCTGACTGTCTAAATCAACTCCTCGAATAGTACTGTTCGTGTTGGCATAACTTCTTGAAGGTCGGGCCGGCTAAAATAGGGGTCTCTTTCCTTATCATCGGTCGAAGTCTTTCCTACTTCGCACAAAGACTCCGTCCGATGAGGGACAATTGTAGATACCCCAATTTTGACCGTCCAGGAAGACAAAAATACTTCAAGTAACACCCGAAAATATCCCACATTTGGACATCTAGTAGAGAACAAAAGTTCAGGAAACCAGAAACCCTAAAACCAACCCTAACCTAAAACCGGAAACCCAAACCCTAAACCCTAGCCCTAACCTAAACCGGAAGCCCTAACCCTAACCCAAAAACCCCAAGTCCCTGGCAAGGAGCGGCTAGACCTAACTAGCCACCCAATACCAGGCGGCTAGTTATCACTAGCCGCCCCCTGTCCGACCTTAAACCGCTTCCGTGGATGGGACATAAAGCAGCATTAAATGCTGATCATTGCGGCCTGATAGAAGAACCAGAGAATTAATGAGGGGTCTAATCACACACACTATTAGCCAAGCCACTCCATTACCCCCTGGATATTCCCCTGCCTCTCTTTTACTATAAATAGAGGGGGTCCCAAACCTAAATCCATCATCCACAATTCACATTTTCAATACACAATCAAAACACACACTCCCTTCCCCCACTAGAAATCCCAAGAGAGAGAGAGAGAGCCCCTTTTGTGAGAGAAATACCCATTCACCACATAAAATACCCTCTCATCCCACCCTCCAAAAACCCGGGCTAAACCTAGCTTAGCCCCTGCCCAAGACCAAACCAATTTCCTACCGAAGTTCTGCCCAAACCAGACCAGGCCCCGGACGGCAAAACCATACTAGCCGCCCCATATCCGACGGCTGGATCACACTAGCCACCTCCTATCCACACCCCATTTGCACCCCTATGTCCCAAGACTCCTTTAGTCAAGCCCTGGAAGCAGAATAGGATACCTATTTTTCACCTCTGTGTACGGTATATCTGTGTCTCAGAGCAGAGACCCCAAAAATTCCCCACGTAGGCGATCAAATCCACCCCAATCTTTTCCTGCTTTTAGAAAAAGCAGGTGGTGATCACACAAACCCTGGAATCCTCTTGAGCCGCTATCGGGCGCCTCAACCAGGAACGACACCTCACCCTTCCGAGAAGACGATCTGACCGAGCCCGCCATGGTCCAATCCGTATCCCCGAAGAACCCCCACACACGCACGCACGCGCTCCCGCGCACCGCCGGATCCTTTCCGACGTACTAACATCGGAGAATTCGACACCGACAGTGGGGTGATTAATAGTAGGGGTTATGAAATTGAATGAGAGGGGTTATGGAGTTGAAGAGTGGGGGAGGTTATGACTAGGAGGAGTGGTGAGTATCCACTGTATTCATAACACTCCCCCTTGAATGACCACCACGCTAAGATAATTGCCTCATTAAAACCTTGCTTAGAAAACCCAGTGGAAAAAAACCAAAGCGAAGGAAAAAAGTACAATTTAACTTAATCGTATAATGGTGTATGCGTTTAACACTGCCTCGTTAACACCTTGCCAGGAAAACCCATTGGGACAAAACCTAGGCGAAGGAAAAAGAGTACAGTTCACAAAATATCATAAAAAATTACTACCCCTCATAAGTACGAGATTTCAAGAATTTTGGACGCTAACTCATCGCATCCCGATGTTATACACCAGCTTCTTGAATGTTGACGTCGACAAAGCTTTAATGAACAAATCTGCAAGATTGTCATTTGACTGAATTTGTTGAACATCAATTTCATGTCTCTGCTGGAGCTCATGAGTGTAAAAGAATTTTAGACAAATATGCTTCGTTCTATCACCCTTGATATAACCCCCTTTGATTTGAGCAATGCATGCTGCATTGTCTTCATAAATAGTTGTTGGAACATCTGTAATGAGAGATAGTCTGCATGCAGTACAAATATGATGAACCAAAGACCTTATCCACACGCATTCCCGACTTGCTTCATGGAGTGCAAGAATCTCATAGTGGTTAGAAGACGTGGCGACCAAAGTCTGTTTCATAGATCGCCAGGAGATCGATGTGCCACCGCAAGTGAATACATACCTTGTTTGTGAGCGAGCCTTGTGAGGATCTGAAAGATATCCTGAATCTGTATAACCCTTCAGTTGTGCACCATTATTGGAATTATTTGCATAGAATAGGCCCATGTCTGACGTTCCACGAAGATAATGAAAAATGTGCTTCACATCATTTTAATGCCTTCAAGTTGGTGCAGAGCTAAATCTGGCCAATAAGTTAACTGAAAATGCAATGTCAGGTCTAGTGCATTGGGCCAAATATAATAAAACACCAATTGCACTAAGATATGGTACTTCAGGACCAAGAAGATTTTCAGTATCTTCTTTCGGATGAAAAAGGTCCTTCTTTGGGTTAAGTGACCTTACCACCATAGGAGTACTTAATGGATGACATTTGTCCATATTAAAACGCTTCAGGATTTTTTCAACATTTGTTGTTTGATGAACAAGTATCTTGTTTGAACTCCACTCAATTTGCAGGCTGAGACAATATCTTGTTTTTTCAAGATCTTTCATTTTGAATCTATTCATAAGATATTCTGAAGTTTTGTTGAGCTCTTCAGGAGTCCCAATTAAATTTATATTATCAACATAAATTGTCAAAATAGCAAATCCCTTACTAGATATATTTATAAGGACACAGGCAAATGAATTATTTTCATATCCTGCTTTCATCAAGTATTCACTAAGACGGTTGTACCTACTGCGTTAAGCTGTACAATGAACGTCTTAGCTTTATTGAGTACATACTCTTTGATTTTTATTTTAGGCAATTTATATCCTTAAGGGATTCATATAAATTCCCATATAGATAAGCTATTACTTCGTCCATTAGTCTCATATCAAGTTTTTCATAAACTTCGAGACTTTCTAGTTAATGGAACGTTTTTGTATCCATGACTGATGAGTATGTTTCTTCACATTCAAATCACAAGTTTCTACAAGAAACCTTGTGCCACAAGACGTGTCTTATATCTGGCAATTTTATTTTCTCATTTCAGTTTCTTACAAACACCCATTTGTAACCTTCAGGGTTAACATCTTTTGGGGTATGTATTATAGGTTCGAATACACCACACTTTTCAAGAAAACTCAATTCTGCTTGAATAGCATCTTTCTACTTTAGTCAATTATTTCTTTGTCGACATTCATTTATGATGTGTGGTTCATTCTAATCATTGCCCTTTGAAAATTCAATAGCTATTTTGTATGATAAATATGTCATCGATGATCATTTATTTTCGATTCCACATTTCTCTTATATGCATATAAAATATAGAGATCTCAATATTATTAAGTACCTTTTCCTCTTCAAGAGTTTGTATAGTCACTTCTGGAACTCATTTCTCTTCAGGGACATTATACTCTTCTAGAGTTTTAGAGAAAGTGGATCTATTGTTCATAATCTCTTCTGGAGCATTATGTATAACTTCTTCTGGAGCATTATTAGAGCATGATTTTTCATTTGATCTCCACTTCTGGGGAATTGAATCTTTTGAACGTATAGGTCTATCACGGTTTTGGCGTGCATTAGAAATTTGATTTTCACGTTGAGAGGTAAGTAAGTCTAGATGAGACAGAGTGGATATATTCCACGATAATTCTCATCGTTCTTTAAGAACAGATCGTACTTCAGATACGTTCTTCACTCCCCCTAACAGCGGGAATATTGTCTCATTAAAATGGCAATCCATAAATCATGCAGTAAAAACTATCATCGAGCAAAAGAATCTTCTTGAATAGTTCAACGCATCATCGTGTACCTTGTATATCCGAGACGGTCATGTCAAATCATAAAGATCATAGAACTTCTAGTTTATATGAGTAAATATGATATTTATAATAACCCTTAAGAGAGAGCATAAAGCTTTTCTAATCTATGCTTCTAGCATGAGACATTATTAATGTATGGATACTCCATAATTTTAAAATGGCATATGTTGAGATAGGTATCTTTAGTAGACTTCTTCTGGATCTACATGAATACAATGTATCGTTAATACAAAATTTTGTATCTTTTGATAATATGATATCTGCTCTTCTGGAGCCTTCTATTAAGTTTGTAATACCAAAAATAGTATTATCATTTGCATTAATTAATGTTAAACTCAAAAAATAAGATAAATATGAAAGTGCATTTCATATAATAAAAAAACATAAAGACGTAAATATAAAATAGACAAATATCTAATAATATATGAAGCACATGACCAATAAAGAGTTTAAGCGTACTTCAAGTACTCAATCAATTTAAAGATTTGGACGTACTTCTGGTACGTGACCAAAATTATGTTATGAAGTACCACATAGATGATCATAATTTTCTTCTGCATTTTAGGGGTTTGTTATGCAAACTTTTCCCTTGCTTTCATTCAATAGCATTCCACTTTTGGTAGTTTCAAATAACTTGTCATATCTACTATTGTTGTGGTTATATAAACCATGAAATAACCCTTGACCATGTCCATTGTTCAAAATAAAATAAAATAAAATGCATTTGCTTCAGGCAACGATGCTGAGTTAATAGATCGGGTTTCATGATTTTTTTTATTTATATTATTATCAAAGCTCATTATTCAGCAATGAGAAGATATAAAATTTAATAATAATATTTTTTCTTTCGATATTGCTACTACTGGAGCATTTTTGAGGCACAATGGTCGGTGGATAAATCATCTATATTATGATGGTGAAAGCTAATCACAATTTTTACATGTTCCTACTGGGATACATGTAGCCACCTTTTTTTTATATGATCCTTCAGGGACCCATAAAAATTTCATAACTTTTGTATACTCCTACATGACTCAAGTAGCCATTAAGTTTATATAATCCTTCAGGGATAATAAAATTGTATATAGTCACTCACGGATAAAATAAAATAAAATTTTATATGGTCCTTCAGGGATTCATATAATCATAATTTTTATACAGTCCTTTAGGGATAAAATAAAATAAATAAAATTTTATATGGTCCTTCACCAATTCATATAATCATAATTTTTATACAGTCCTTTAGAGATAAAATAAAATAAATAAAATTTTGCATGGTCCTACCGGGACACATTATTCATAATTTTGCGTGGTCCTTCGGGGATCCATGTAAACACATTTTTTTTTTCGTTAGTCCTTCAAGGACCCAAAAAAATATATCATATAACTTTTATTTGGTCCTACAGGGACACGAGCAATCATGATTTGTGTATATATATCCTTCATGGATAAAAATTATACGGTCCTTAAGGGATAAAATAAAATTTGTGTATTGTCCTTTTTGGACACTTTTATATGGTCCTTAAGGGACTTATAAAATTATAAACTTTACATTGTCCTATAGGACTTATGACTTTTGCTTAGTTCTTCTGGGATACATATGTAACCATAATATTTGCTTAGTCCTGTAGAGACACGTGATTTTCTTTATAATGTCAAAGCCAAACTTTACATTAAACTATATATCTAAAAGAGAATTATGACAAATAACTATAAGAAAATGTCAATTAATTACCCATTACTGGGGGCACTGCAAATTCCCTATGAATGAAGAGAAAATGTTACTTGACAGCGGTTATTGGAGATGTTTATCATAATTGATAAAAACCAAGATTGATGCATACAATTGAATAGCTGGAATTAGAATAATCTAAATCATATCAACCAAATACATCACACATCTAGTACTCTATCATATTTAGAAAATAATTTAATCAAATGAGAATTGACAAAAATATAGCATTGGAATTCCATCTTTAATTCCAATATGATTTCAATTTCATGAATTATGAACATTTAAAAACATATAACCCTTTTCATCATTCTGAAAAATATTATTCCACAACAGAGGAACTATATTCAAACAATAATATAGAACAAATGCATATATAAATGAAATAATTAGTGCATCTTGCATTATACTTGTGTTGCTAACCGACTTAGTTAAAAATTTGCAACAACATATTTGAATAAAATATAATATATGTATTTAGAGGATGAATAAACTGACATCAATAAAAAATGTAACAGATGTTCTTGAGCTGCATCAATTTATTTATTAATCAATGTACTTTTATAATGGGATATTCACATAGACTATGATGGTGTAAATATCAAATATATACAAATACAATGAAATGATCTTTTAATATGATAGCCTATCATATTAACCGATGAAAGCCAATAAATTCATAAATCTCATGCTTTTGTATATTACAATCATGCACACTAAATGGATATGCTACCACCATGGACAAATCATTTCATCAAGCTAATACACAATTCTTATTATGCAGAGGTAATGTGAGTCATGTGATCGAGTCAATAGAAAGTACACACTTTTTCGTATAAGCATTGAGTTTGATTATAAATCATGGATTCATGCACATATAAATCACGAAGATGAGATTACATGGTCGAAACATTTTTTTTAAATACTATGCTATAGAAAATGCATAAAGAAATGCATTCTTAAAACAAATTTATAAAAGAATATAACGCATGGATATATTTAATTAAGAAAACCAATTTTTCTTTATCAAAAAGAAAATTATAAAATTGTTTACCATGTTATATACAAAATGTATGATAAGATAAATCATGATGATTTGAACATCATAAACTAACCAAAAATATAAATCTTTGGGAATTTTTTTTATTTAAAAGAAAAAATATAATTTTATGAACCCACCAAATACAAACATTTAGAGATCCAATGAACTCACCAAATTACAAACCTTTGGAGATCTCTTTAACCTCTTGAGTGCTTGAATCGAATAAGAGCTTATTCGTGCTGATAACGTGTTGTGAACTAAGTAGAATACATACACATAACTATACATAAACAAAACATAAGCATATAGAGAAGAGAGGTAGAGAGAGATTTCTTATTCTTCAATTTCGAATTTTTAGTAGATGAAAGGAATATTTAGAGTAGATGAAAAGATTTGTCCTTGTTAAATCAAATTAAGGATATTAAATGTCCAACGGATTTTTTAAACATTAATCCACAAGTTATAATCTGAAAAGCACCCCTAATCCAACTTAGAGGTTATAATTTTTTTAAGTTATTTTTAGCTTAAATAAGTCTCAATAAGTTTAAACAAACATGCAACAAATGCTTATTTTAAGCTAAAAGTTATATTCTGTAACTTATAAGTTTTAACAAATATGTACTAAAGCCCATACCATTTTCTATATATGTGTGTGCATTTCTGTCCACTTCTAGTAAGAAAAATGATACACCCAGCCCTTTGGACACCTCCATTTATAGTCTACATCGGTTTTTTTTTATTTTAAATTATATACTATCACATTTAAATACATATTATTTACAAAATGAAGTATTTATTGAGATACGTACAATATACTTTTTTCTTTTTGAAAAAATAATTTTTTTTTTACCATATACTGATACAACCCCAATACACCATGATAACGTAATATATACTATATATCATAATGTATGAGACAGCAAAATGGATGAGTGTATCAATGCTCTTTTAGTAATAGTGGTAGCATACACTGTTGGATTTTATTGGAAAAGTAACTTTTTTTTTTTTAGAGAAACAGTAGGCATGCGCCATTGTATCATGACAAATATGCTCAATATACAAACACAAAATAAGACGAAAGATACATATGAAGAGAGTCCCTCAGTAGAAGAGACATCTATTAGAAGGAACTCCACCCCTTGAAACTTGGAAAAATCTTATTAAGCAGCTCAGCATTCCAATTCTAATTCCTATTATTCATATAGCAGTGTCTCTCCTTGTAAAATATTTGTTGATCAAGGAGGCTCATAACCAAGAAATAAAAAGAAGGAATGATAAATGATTTGGATAATTATCCAAATTTCCAAACACCGGATACGGATTTGGATATCATATCTATCATATGAAGAAAGTGAGCCACGAATTCGGATATTAGGATATCCTTTTAAAAAGGACAATTATATTTCTTTATCATAATGTGAGTTTTCAATGAATATGTATATTTATGTTATGATATTATAAATACAATCATTCAAAAATTTTAATAATTATCAAAATTAGAATATTTAATTCAAATTGGGATCTAGATTCAATTACGAAGACTCGGTATTCCCACTTGTTCTCATTTGCAGCATTATGTGCAATTCCACATCAACGATGATGTACATGTTTTCATTGGACCATATATTCAATTTTATGAAAATATTGTAACACCTGTAAACTTTTACTATTTATATATTGATTTAAATATATAAATAAAGCAATTAAATCAATTGGGTTCTCTTTGCGTGCACATAGGTTCCCATAAAGATAGGCCCAAATGAGTTCAATTTCATTTATAAGTTTCAAGAATTATTAAATGAATTGAAATATTTATTTTATAATTTTTTTAATATCTTAATGGTCTCGAGAACCATTAGATGAAATTGTGTAAAATTTATGTTTTGAGGTCATTTGAAAATAGCATGTGGTAATGGATCTTATTGTAAATATTAAAAATCTGATTTTTTTTATTTTTTTTTTATTTTTATAGAGAAGTCTCTCTCTACCTTTCTTCAAAAATAGAGAAGTCTCTCTCCAGGACCCCTGGATAAGCATGATAGGGTTCATTTGAAAATAAAGTCATCTTGGGCTTTTTTCAAAAAAATATATCCCTTATCCCATGGAATTCGTAATGGACTGATGGACTATTTTAGGGCAACTGATTAACATCACTTTTTAACCTCAGTCATCCTTCATAGTTTTTATTAACCTGGGAAAAAGCCACCGAGGGTTCTTCATCCAACATAGCCACATAGGTATCCTCTAATCTTTTCCTTCAATTTCTTGGTAATTGTAGGTCTAGATTTTAAGTCCAGATTGGGGCTATGATTGCTTCATGGATAACAGGAGGTCTCAATAGAGAGAGAGAGAGAGAGAGAGAGAGGGGTAGGTGTTGTTTGGAATGATATTTTTAATGAGTTTGTATCTAATATAACTCGGTGAATGACATGGAATATTATTTGGACTGTCAGATTCACGTGTGTTGTTTGGAATGATAAATGGGTCATGATGATGAAGGCCCAGCCCGTATAGTGGTTTATGTTTTAGAAAAAGATACATGGAGCCTCTATTGTAGCCCGTTTTGTAGTCTAGCTCATTTTTTATTTTCTATAAAATTATATACTCATCATTTGAAGTGCATGTTATTATATGAAATGATGCATATACTAAAATACATTAGTGTATTTTTTTTCATGGTGAAAAAATGAAAAATTGTTATAGGTCATAAACTATGTTAGAATCATATACGCTACAATAAAGCAGTATATATTATCATAGCGTACGGGTTGCAAAACAGGCTGAGTGTATCAGGCTCTTATGTTTTTGCAGGAAGGGTTGGTTGGTTAAGTGGGCTGCATGAGGATGGATGGGTTAATGGACCCGTATTGAATTAATCTAAGAAGTGCATGTTATTATATGAAATAATGCATATACTAAAATACATTAGTGTATATTTTTTCATGGTGAAAAAATGAAAAATTATTATAGGTCATATACTATGTTAGAACCATATACGCTATGATAAAGTAGTATATATTATCATAGCGTACGGGTTGCAAAACAAGCTGAGTGTATCAGGCTCTTATGTTTTTGCAGGGAGGGTTGGTTGGTTAAGTGGGCTGCATGAGGATGGATGGGTTAGTGGACCCGTATTGAATTAATCTAATGGATAAAGATACACACAACCCCCATTGCATCCCCAATTACAGTCCATTCTATTTTTTTTTTAAATCATACACTCACCTTTTGAAGTGTATGTTGTTATATGAAATGAAGTATATACTAAGATAAATTAGTGTATTTTTTTTCAAAATAAAAAAATGAAAATTTTTTTGATCATATACTATGATAGGACTCATACACTATGATAGCGCAGTATATACTACGTTATCATAGCGTATGGGGCTGCAAAACAAGCTCCAAAAAAGACTGCGTGTATCAACGCCCTTAATCTAATATGTTACAATAATGTTAGATTGAATTGTCAATTAATTGATTGTTTGAAAGCTGAGTGTTTGGTTTAAGTCAGTTAGGTAAAAGTCATTGGGGGGGGGGGGGGGGGGGGGGGGGGGGATAAATGGATTTAGAATAAATGGGTAGTTTATTTAATATAGCTATTTAATTTTCTTTTATTTATTAGAAATATTATTTTACTTCAGACAACTCTCATGCTGATGAGGCCTATATTGTGTCACAGGTGTTCTTGTTAAATGTGAGTGGATGTCTCTATATTTATTTGAAAATCATAATATATGTATACATTTTGGCATTATGGTATTTTTATGATTATGAAATCTATCTTGTAGGAAGCATATGAGCATGTTATCATCATACAGATTGATATTTTGGATATATTGTATGCATTGAAATTTATAAAATTTATGAAAGTTGTCGCATGCATGTATATTTGAAAGATTAACAAATTTTGATTGTGCATGCATTAAATTGTCTAAAGTGAGAGCTATAACATGCACTACTCCTATAAATGTCAATGTAAAACAAATTAATCATCTCCTACTTCTATAAATGTCAATGTAAAACAAATGAATCATCTATCAAAATAATACCTATATTTTAATTTAAATCTATTAATGTTCCCTAAAACTAACTACCCCCAATCGGTCCCACGTGGCTCCGCCACTAAATATATATTTCATTATATGAAATATACACTTAATTTAAAATAAGGGTTTTGTTAACGAGTGCCCTTAGGGCATTTGTTAACCATATATATTGTTAATTTTTTAGGCAACCCAGTAAATTGAAAGATTTTTTAAAATACAACAATACCTCTAATAAATTCACCATTTGTTTTCTTTCTCCCTCCCATACCCAATTTTTCCCTCATACCCAAATTTTTTATATTAAATCAACATTTTGGTTATATATTTCTTATAATTTAATTTTTATTAATACATTTTTCAATGTACAATTTACAATACCAACCCACTATAACGAAAAACACAAAAGTTAAATTTCAGCATTTCCTCTATAAACAAAATTACAAAACCTCCTTTTTTCATTTATTACAAATCCACCTATACCGATTTAATGTGAAGCACAGGCCAGAGCCGAAAGTATGCAAGATCATTTATTTATAATATATTGAACTAAATTCAAATGATAAAAAAACTAATAAGAATTGAGGTGCATATAAAATATTTAAAATAAAATATTAAATTAAACAAAGAATAAAAATAAATTATCTTATATATTTCATAAAAAATATCTTCACATAAGCAACACTAAAACAAGTACTATTACAATCATATGAAATGTGGGATAAGAACAAAAATGAAAGGAGATGTATATGTTTTTACATTTTTGGATGAAACTTTTGTGGGAGATGAGAGAAAAAAATTGGGTATAGGAGGAGAAAAAAAGTGATGAATTTATTAGGGGTATTGTTGATATTTTAAAAAAACTTTCATTTTATTTATTCATATCATGATTAGATTTGTTAGGTTGCTTAAAAAATTAATAATAAATGTGAGATAAGAAGTGCTCTAGGGACACTTGTTCACATAACCCTTAAAATAATAATAAAAAAGCTTGAGAACTGCACATGTGGTTTCACGTGGGATTGTCTCATCAATATTCAAATCATCTGATCAGCTTGTGGAAGAACCTTCTTCCTAGCTATTCATTGATCAAAGCACTATCAAATATGGAGTTGTCTTTTCAGTCTTGTTATTCAGGTCACTGTTATTCCTATAGCATACCAACCAATATCTTGGAAATAGACCAAGCTTTCTAGGTTTTAGCTCCAACTGGTATAGATAAGCTTCTTCTACTTGGAAACTTGTGCATTTGGACAAATCCTCACAAAGGCTAGTGAAGAAGAGGTGACTGAAAGACATACCAACCACAGTCCTCTTTGTCATTGTTCATTTATTTCATGATTTGTTTTTGCATTATTTGTTTTGGCCTCCTTTGATCATACATGTTTGAAAGAATATGTTTACATGTTCATGCCTGTGTAATTGACTCTGATAGTTTGTGCAGTGATTTGATCCAATCAGTGCCTCCCCCCTTGAACAAAAGTGTTCATAGATAGATTCCAAATCTTCTCGTCTTGGACTTCAACCACATTGTCTCTTGCTCATCTATTTGGATCTGCATTTCCCTACAGAATCAATAGTACTATAGTAGGTTCTGTTGTGGGTGGGTGAGGGGGGAGAGCTGTGATGTTGTTTTTGGGGAGGAAATGCATATATCCTTTCTCATTTGGCCTTTTCTGCTCATCAATTCTATTTGTTTTTTTGTTAGGCCAGCTAAACTTTGTCTCTTAGACCTAATGTTAGGTTTGGTCCCATTGTTCAGAGGACTGGTCACTCTCTGAAGGATGTCAAGGAGGTTATTACTTCTTTTTTTCTGATACAAAAGTCTTCATGAGTTACATCGTCCTTGACATTAGTGGATCAAATCAAATCATGAGTGTCATCACTTTTTTAGACTTGAATCATGGTTAACCTATATCAGGGCCGACTCTGAGAATTGAATTTTTTAATGGGCTCAAGATAAAATTTTAAAACGGGACCCCATACATTATTTTTTTTAAAAAATCTGAATTGTCTTAATCTTGCACATTATCAGTATTATTAAATAAATGCACAATATTATATAATAATTTAAATTAAAACACTATATAAATATCACATGCACTTAATAAAACAAAAAAATTAAATTTTAAAAATTAAAATGTCTATTGGATTATGGTTGAAGAGATTTAGGAAAAAGAGAAATTTTAGGGGAATATCACACATATTGAGAAAGTTTGTTGAGAATGATTAATTAAAGTAACACATCTCACCATACATTTAATTATAGTTCACTAAATAGATGATTCTTAGAGGCCTTTTGATGCAGCACGATCATGGACCATTAAGGACCACCATATAGAGGATTATGAATGATTTGTATTTTTAGTATTTTAGTTTTATTTGTTAGGATTTATTTTTATTTGTTTTAGTTATTGTATTTAAATTCGAGTCACGCTCTTCTGCTGACTCGATCGACCTCCAGGGATGCGAGATCTGCAGGCTCCAACAAGGCTGTTGATTCTTCAATAGAAGGATACCAGGGATGTTGGGCTTCAAATATCTGTTGATTTCCTAAGAAATGCCAGAAATTTGGTATTTCTATGTAAATGTTAGTACTCCTAACAAAATACAATAGATAAATAAAATAAACTTCAAAATTCAATAATCTCTGCCATGTCAATTGGTTTACATGTTTATTTATAGAAGAGAATCCTAACAAACTAGGATCTCAACTAATTATCTAAATCTATAAACTAACAAACAAATCTAACAAATCTTTATCTAATCCTAACTAAAATTTAAATTTGAATTCAAATAATGATTTGAAATTCAAATATAAATACAATAACTAAAACAAATAAAAATAAATCCTAACAAATAAAACTAAAATACTAAAAATACAAATCATTCATAATCCTCCATATGGTGGTCCTTAATGGTCCATGATCGTGCTGCATCATTTCGAGTCAGCAGAAGAGCGTGACCCCTCACGCTGCATCACCTTTGTTGGGTGGAGGCCCTAGTAAATTGCCTTAGTGGCCTTGTCTCATAACCGACTCTGACCTGTACACTCAATCACTTTGAACAGTATCAAAATTATCATACACTCGCTCAATCATAGATGGCTAGGTGTTCATACACTCTTCCACTTTATACCTTTCTCTGATCTAGCATATATTAAGTTAGATTTATATATGCACTCATTTCATTCATTCAAATATATATTTCATTTCAGTAAACATACACTGGGATAAAAAAAAAATGACAGCAACAAGACATGTCCCTAGGACCCTAGCATACACTTTCTTAAGGTGACCATATGGAACAAATTATTATTGATCCTACGTAAAGATACTTAGACACATATTGGATGAAAAGGGATTACGGAGATAGACTGGATTCTAAAAAGAGTGCTGCTACATTCAGTTTTTTTTTACCGATCAAAATATAGTCTTATATACTTCATTGCAAATTCAGTAAAACATATTTTGTTAGACGATGTATATACTATGTGTATATACCTCGTAAAATTTTTTCACACTTACTAAAAATGGATTTATTCAACACATAATGAATCAATATACATTTTTTTATTAAAGCATATATCTCATTAGGTGATGTTTACTATTTTTTTTTAAATGAAAACATATATGGTTTGAGTTTTGATTGGTAAAAATATCTGAATCTAACATTTTCCTCCTAAAAATGATGCGGATTATGTTGCATGATTGATAGTAAATTGTAAATGTATTACAAAACAATCAATATATGTCTCATTTATAAAAATATAACTAGATTAACACCTCCTCATGTATAAAAATAAATAAATAGATTACTTGTACAATCTCGTGTACAGACTGGTGTATGATCATCATATGTTTTGAATATTTTGAAAGTGTATAATACTTCTTGTACTAAAAAAATTTACCTTCATAAAAATGAGATGTACTTCATAAGGAATCATATATCATCTTAACATATTTGCATATAAAATTAAAAAATACATATTTCATATAACAAATCATTAGTTATCACAATTGTACTGCACGTAGTTTTTTTTTTTTTTGTTACAACAGAGGCCCACACAGGGGCAGTCCCAACATACAAATATTAACCAGGCTTGTTATGCCTAATACAGGGCTCATAGGCCTATAACATGCTTAGGGGTCAAGCCCACACAACAGCAGAGCAACAACCAGCGAGAGCTGGATTTTTTCTTTCCTCCTTGGCATTACCAAGGATTGAACCTCGGTCATCCCCTCAAAAGGGGGTGTCCTTGACCACCCGGCCGAAGCCGTTGGGGACGTACTGCACGTAGTTTTGGAAATAATTAAGTACCGCATGAAACCCGCCCCCCCCCCCCCCCCCCCCCAAAAAAAAAGTGAGAATATCGAGCTTGGATCCAGTAAGGTTTGGTACCATCAGTATCGAACTGCATTACCAATTAATCGAACTACACAATCTCATAATCGAACTGTACAGAGAGTGACATTGTACACAACAATTGGTTGTGGAATTCGATTCATAAACTATGTAATTTGATTAATCTGCAGTACAGTTTGATACTGATGGTATCCAGATCTAACTGAATCTAGACTCAGTAATACCGTACGTACACTAGTATTTTGGAGAAGAAAAAAAAAGTAGACCTCCTTTCTGACAAAGAGTCATCTTCTCATAATAATAAAGCTAGCTCAAAAAAAAAAGTGAAAGATCAACCATCTCACCATTACCCAACAAAAACAAAAAAAAATCATCTCATCATTACATTAAGAACTCACAAGTCGAACTCATTTAGTCACGACTCACGAGGGTTGTGCTGGTTAATGATGTCTAAATTAATAAAACTGATTCACAAACTCCTTATGAAAAAGAAAAAAGAAAAAAACCCACAAACACACACAATGGATAAAGGCATTTAAATAAAATAAAAAGAAATGCAACACTAGTGAATGATGGCACAAATTTTTTCCTGTTGGGGAGAATGAAAACTGTCCTAGTGATTCATAGGTCCACATCACTCATTTTGATAAGCAATGCATATAAATTACATGGTCCAATTATATGCTTAAAAATCTAGTGAGTTGATTATTCCACTTTGTGATTTGGGGACCCCAAACTCATGTGGCAGTGTAAAGTGCAATAACCAATTCATCTCTATCCATAGAGACTTTATGAGCTTCCATTGAATCATCATCCTCTAAAAGTAGATCTACAGAAGAAAAGGAATTCCTCACTGTTGGAACTTTCAAAACCTCTCATGGGATAGGACCCCCAAACCAGGTGGAACAGATGCCCCTTTTTGGAAGAACCATTGAGTATATCCCCAGCCTCCAAAGATGAAAAAAAATTGGGTCCACCATACATAGGTAAACTTAAAATTTCACCAATTTGTTTAGCTTAAATTGATTTTGGACTAATTATAAAAATATACATATTCTCCTATCATTTTTAGAAGGAATTGGTTATATCCACATCAATTTGAATCACCAACTTAGTGCATGCACTTGTTGCATGGTGTAGTATGTGAGAAAAAGTTACATGTTCGACTTGGAAGATCATTTTGATCTAGATACCAATCGATCAACAACAATCAGTATCCTACAAATCATCTATATATAGATTGGTTATACGATTGTTGGGACGTTTGGGATTCGTCCTCTGTCTAATAAGGTTATTTTCATGCCCAGTAACAAGAGCTTTGATACAGTTAGTCCCATTTATTTTTAGTCATATACCTTGTAAGTGGTATATATAGTATATACATTTATATTTAAGTCTATTTATTACTGTATACTTTCCAAAGAAAGATATATACCCCGAAAGTTAAAAGTGGAATTAAAAAAATAAAATTTGGTTTATCTCTGTAAACAATCTGTCTGAAGATTCTCGGTCTAAAATCATGCTCATGTTGGAATGTGTGTGTAAAGCAAAGTAAATGAACAATAAAAATTGCAATTCATTGACTTTCAACTTCAAGCCTTCAACATTTAAACAAACCATATCAATGAAATTCTAAATATCAAAAGAGAATTTTAAAAAATTGAGTTTTATAAGAGAACAATAAAAATTACCCAAGTCTTTCATCCTGCGGTGGCTTGGGCAGTTGGGCCCTTTGGCTGGCCCGTAATCATTCAATTTTTAGAGGTTCCAACAGTGTATACATTGAAAATATTTAAGAATCCGTAGTTAATTTTATCAAGACTGGGGGACACGCATGTGCGGGGGCACGTAGCGTGCCATTTGTTAAGGGCAAATCTGTACTGATAGAAGAATAGACTGAGATCATTTTATTGCAGACTGGTAGACTTTATCTTCTACCAACCTTATGCTTATATTTTACATTTGACATTGTTGCTACGTTATAAAATTTAAGCACATGCTTACCATTTCATAAATAAAGAAAAAAAACCAATAAACAAACCTACATGCATGGATTGGCTCTTTTGGCTAGAGTCATGAAATTTAAGCACGACAAAATTTCATTCATTCCTTCTTCCCACAATCAAATTAGATACTTGAAAAGGAGATCTCATTCTCGATTATAGTTACCAAACCAACAAAGAGAGAAGCAGACTGCCTGACAGTGGCGGTCTCACAACTCATTATACTTGCAAGGGCGTGGATAGTGTGCAGGACATGCAACAAGGCAATTTTTTGAGGAATGCATCCAGACTATAAGAATATGTGAAAAATGTTTCGCACTTGCCCAAGATTGGGCCGATGCATTACATTGGCGAGGAGAATCTCATTTCGCAATGGTCGACTATTTGTTCAGGGTCGGTAGTGCTCATGGCAGGGCTCCCAGGGGTTAAAAACATCTTCTACCATGAAGCATGTCAATCCTCTGGGTTGGTTTATTCTTTATTAGTTTTATTTTTTATTAATTTTTTTGTCCTCTCTTATCCCTTCCATCTCTCTCATTTAGAGTTTGTAATTTGATATTCAATAATAGAATCAGTCAATTGGTAGCAAATATGTTATAAAAAACATGATTTCTAGTAGAATTGTATGTGTATGAGGTGGCTGCTTGGGAGCAATCTCCTGTAGAAATACAAACATTCATTCCTCCCAGGAATTGTAGCCTATTATGAACATGACTGTTTAGACCGACCATCTTGAGAGGTCAAATATCAATCACACTCCAACCACTGTCATCTCACACGTGCATTACATGAGGGCACTTTGTAGGGATGCACATGCACATGCACATGCACATGGGATAGAAAAAAAAGAGATGAAATGCAGTAAGCCCCTCTTTGATTTGAGAGAGTATGAGTCGGAATAAGTGAAAATTAGTCATAATAGTATCAAATTAAGTATTTAAAATACTGAAATAAATAAAAATATGTATACTAAAATTAACTAGTATAAAGTAGTATATGGATTTCAGTCAATCCTTATAATTAAATTATTTTAAGTTATTTTACTCAATAGAATATGTGGCTCCACTGTAAAATCAATTGTGTCATCACCTCTTATAAATCAACTGTTAAATCAATTACCATCATTTTTTCACCTTTTATAAATTTTTATTCACACCTTAATTCACATTTTATCCAAACAACAAAAACTTAATAATTATGTTTTCCAACAAGAATAATTTAAAACATATACAACCAAACAAAAAATCATTTTATATTTATATGTACTATAATAATAATAAATATCATAATAACATAATTCTCTATTCAAACAGGGGCTTAAGATCCCATCTATGACATCCAATCCCAAGGACGGCTAGTTACAAAATAAATATAAATGAGTCATTTGTTTGTTGTAATCAGTCTGTGATCGCATCACATCATCTTTGTTGGATTTGTTTTAAATAAGTGTTTGAGAGTGTATCATTTTTAATTTGAATTTGGTATATTAAAAAAAATATTACATGAAGAGAGAAAAGAAAATTAGAAATAATGATCTAATGTGTACAACAAATTAAGCTAGCTGAATGGCCTTGATTATGATTTGCATGGGTGAATCCTAAATTCATGGGGCATTAGATTCTCCTCCTCCATTTTCACGAAGCACTGAATTATTTTTTATAATTATTGACAAACTAGCATATAATTTGAAGAGCTTTAGCATGGTGAAAATAAAAGGCAAATCTAACAAGAAAAAAAGAGAGAAACTAATAGAAAATCAAGAGTTTTCATAAAGATTAGATACAACCCACAAGGGCCAAAACCATGGTACCCATTAGTTCTCTTACATAATGAAATATATATGTAACAAGTACATGTGCAAATAAATTAATCATCTCAAGCTGCCTTGTGAGGGGGACACTGATAGCATTTTGTGAAGAGACCAAAAGTGTGAACTTGTTGGATAAAATTGAGCATGCTTGCCCACCCTCCAAACCCGAAACCAACAACAAGCACCCACACCACCACAAAGAAGTTCATTGAGTACATCCCTGCCCACCCTCCCAAAAATGGTGGTGGCCTCTCTACTGCATTCTGCATCACAAAAACAAAACCATTCAAGATTTAGAAAAAATAAAAAATTGGGTGGGTAGATGTTTTTTTTGTATATTTTTTCTATTAGCAGAAATAACTAATAAGACTCGAACTCAAAAAATAATCTCTATCAACCCGACAAAAGATGATTTGATCCCAAAAAATATTTGTAGAGTAAGAATTCTCATTTAATTTTGAACTTTAATGTTCGATGATTTGAAGATCATAAGAAACTAATTACATATAAAAATCACATGCTTAATAATTTAACTATGGATTTTGTATAAATTGGTTATAATGAAGAACAATTAACAAGTTCCACTTCTCATTAATATTAATTACTATTTAAAAGTTGGATTATTTTTTAAAAAATTCAGGTATTGGCTGGACGAACATCTCCTTGATATCAAATATGTAATAAAAAAAAAATGATATTGTTACATACAGTCTCTTTTTCAGCTCCAATTATAATCCCCACACATTTTGATTTTTCTTTAAAAATAGTGTACTGCATCTAATGAAGTATGCTTGTATTAAAAAAACATAAAATATATACTTCATTGAATTGCATGGATCAATTTATTATGATATTTACGTGAAAATTTTCTAACGAGATATGTACCTTCATTAATAGGATTGTATGACACTAACAAGGTGTATAAGCCTAAAATTGGTGCTGAAAAATAAAGAGTGTTTTAGATAATTCACCTCTCTTGCAGAAGGTGGAGCAAAGGTGAGCATGTGAGCTAATGCAGGGATAATGTACACAGTGAAGCTGACCAGTAGAGATCCGACGGTGGAGTTGATCGGGCCAAAGAAGGGGAAGATGATCGCGAGGAACCATATCGGTACGACCACCGGGAGACGAGCGAGAGCCCTCTTGAACACACTCTTCGATCCGTGCATCCCAATCGCCTTCTCCCACACGAAGTACAACGGAGTGCAAGCGAATCCAAACGTTATAAACTGCACAAATCGTATTGTAAATCCCATGAGGTGCTGTTTGGATAATGGAATAGGAGGAGAATAGGATGGAATGGATGAAGAATTAGCCTAGAAAGTTGTTTGGGTGAAATGAATAGATGGATAGAACTATGTCAGAAATGTGGGAATAAGCTGCTAAGCAATCTATACGATTGTTACAAGGGGACTCACATGTCTAATCAACTGTTATCACCTCTTATAAATCATGGGCCTACATGTCAAATCATTTAAAAATAATTATTCATATTTTATTCACAACTTATTCATAGTCAATCAAACAATAAGATCTTCATTATTACATTTCCTGTTGAAAATAATTAAAAGCATAATAAAATCATACAGAAAATCACTTATTCCACTAGTCTAATAATTTATTTATAGAATAGTCATAAATAGTATTATAATAGCCTATGTTTCTATCTAAACGACAGCTCAGATATTTTTGTATTTTTCTTTATTTAAGGGTACTTTAGTCATTTATGAGAATATTAATTCATTTTCTTATATTTTCGAATCTAATTACATTGATGGTGAAATTAAATTATACCTGATGAATTAGCATCAGAATGATCGCGACGTCTCGAAAACCGGACCGTGGAAGCAAGGAGAACGCGTTGGAGTGGGTGAGAAGCATGTCGCCGAACGCCCAATACACGGCGGAGGCCGATGGTAGGGTTAGGGTTAGCACATACAGTGTGGCCACCAAGTATATGAGCTTGAATTTCTGTGGCTTCCACATTGCATGCATGATCTCCCTGTATATTTCCCAATGTTATTAAAAAGTGATCATGGGGTTATAAACACAATACATTTGTGTATGTTTGAGTAAAGCATCAAATGTTGTGCTAACTTAGAGTTGTATCTATGTAGGTTAGTTCTTATCGGTTTTTAATAAAAGATTGACATGTGTCAACTTCACATATTTAACATGTGAGGCTCACAATGGTTTATTAAAATGTCTTAATGAAAATTAAGGCATGTGAATATCTTACACTGTGACAGCATGCCCTCCAAAAGTGTAAAGAATATTGGTAGCTCCAGTGAAATATAAAACCATCTTAGCAGGGCCTGAATGCTTCACTCCTTCCACCTTCAGAAGTTTAAAAGTTTTTTTTTAAATGAATTGAAGAATAAAAAATATTAAAAATAACTTTGTTGATTTGTAGTTTTGGCTGCTTATATATGGATGTGTTTTTATAAATCCAATTGAGAAAAATACAAAACAACATGTCTAATATAACCTACCTGTCCATGGACCAAGGAAGCAATGGTTAGATACCATGCAGTGAAGGTAGTCATCATGAGCCCCAAGAAGGACCAGATCCTGTAGTTGTGAAAGGAAGGGATGAAGACTGTTGTGGCACAACAGGCTCCAAATATGTATGTCCAAGTCCTCTTATCAAGGTTGTCATTTATGTAGTAAATGTTGCTGCAATAGAATAAGAAGAAGAGACAATTTAGTTACAGTTACTATAGATAGAGATCACATCAATACAAGACAGAAAAAAACAAAATTTTCAATCACAAATTTAGGGTTTTTTTTTACAATGAATATTTGATGATTACCTTGCACATGCAATCAGCTGAATCACTGATCCAAATAGAAGGAAAGTGCAGTTGAAAAACAGACCTGCATTCCTCCAGTGTTTTCCCAGGAGTCCATCAAGGACCTCAAACCACTGTACATTAAGTACATCAAAAAAGTGAGAAGTGATGGGCAAAAAAAAAAAAAGAAGTCATGTTAACATCGTATTAACAACTTGGTTGATGCACATGTTGGATGTACTTTTCTTTTGTTTCCATTGAGCTCATGTTATTCTAGGTTATCTTAGAATGATTATCTCTCTATTTAGGTAAATGTTTTTGGTATATATATTTTTAAAAATTTTCTTATTAAATCTCTTGTATATTACTATCACCTGGGATGTAGGTGAAGATAGAGTATCTGTACCAACTTGTCAATAGATTATTTAATATTAGAATGATTAAAACAATTGTATGAGAAAAGAGAAACATATATGAAAGTAAAGCATCATCAATAAATAGAAAACTAGTTATTCAATATCTGTGCAGAATTAGGTTATCACATTAATTTTCATTAATTGGCTTGGAAATTAGTTCAACTACGAGACACGAGATAAAAATCATGATTAATTTTATTAAATGACTTTAATTTAGGAGAAACCACCCTTCAAAAGAAAAGCAGTTGATAAGTAATTTTGCGAAACTTCAAACTTTAGTTCAACCTACAGGGTAGAAAAAAATGAAAACCATTCATGAGACAAACAAATAAAGATGAACTTATTGAAATAATTCATTTGGGAGGAAAACGAACACCCTTCAAAACAACAACTTGATATTCAATAGTAGGGGTGTGTATAAAAAAATCTCTAATCAGTCCTACTTTTAGTCAAATATATTTCTCGTACTACCAACTAACAAAATGTATATACATACATACATATTGAGCTAAAACCCAAGACTAAAAGTAGAATTGGTTCTATCAACAACGACAGAAACAAAACAATCATACCTGAATGACATGGTTTCTAAAGTCGACCTTCTCCCTCTCCTTCCTAGTCCTGTACTCAACATACAAAACACTGATAAGGTAAGCAGTCCAACTCCCCATCAACCCATAGAACAACTGGAACAGTATCCCAGACAACATCCCCAGTTGTGAGAAAGAGTAGGGCAATGTCAACAACACTTGTGCCACCTACATATCAACAAATCAAACACTAACCACTTAAATTAAACAAGAAGAAGAAGAAGAAGAAGAAGAAGAAGAAGAAGAAGTAGTAGTCTTTGAATAATGAAAAACAATAATTAACCTGGTTAGAAGCACAGCTGAACCAGGCGTCATAGACTGAGCCGCCATGCCAAAACATCTTCGAAAACTTGCTCGTCCCCTTCCCCGTCAGATCATCCTCCTCCCTCTCCATCTCCACGTAATTCCCGGCGATCACTGTTTCGACTTTCTCCGACGCCATTTTGTTCTCAAAGTCTTTATAGTCTCTTGTGTTTGTGTGAGAGAGAGAGAGAGAGAGTGAGAGAGAGAGAGTGAGAGGGAGTATGTGTGTTTGAGATGGATATATATAGCAATGTTTAATGTTTTAAACACTGAATGGTTCATGAACCAAGTAATTTAATTTGAATCGTGACACTATCATGATACAATAGATATTTTTTATCATTAATGCTAGATAAATAAATATATAAAAATATGAAATATTTTATAAATTTTTTGCATATATAGTCTTAATTTTAATAGCTTTAAGTTTTTATTTTAATATTGTAACATGATTTAACTATATGAAATTTAATTTTTTTATTAGATTTAATATTTTAACAAGTAATTAATTATAATTTCAATGAATTAAAAACAGTAATCAACCTGTAGTTCGTTCTCAAAAACCATTGGTTGAACTGGTGAGTTGATTGAGTTTTTTTGTTTTTTATACAATCAGATTTTCATAGTAAATAGAATTGGAGTCTGAAGCAGATGAAAGCTTAACTGGTTCAAGGAGTCGGATTAGATCAGATTTTAAAACACTGATATATATCTGATCTAAAGGAATTAAGAAGGAAAACTCATATTTTTAACAAAACTGATTCTTAACTAGATTCACATCGTGGGCCACGGATTTTCTTTTTTTCCGCTAAAAGATTTAAGTTCAGACTCAGTCACTTTTACCAACCAAAACTCATATCACATATATTTTTATTTTTTAAAAATAATAAATATTATCTAATGAGGTATATGATTTGATAAAAGTATATATCGTTCAATTTAGAGTTAAATTAGCTTAATTTTTAATAAGTGTAAGAAAAATTTAACAAAAAATACCTTCACTGGATTTCTAACAAGGCATATGGAACTGAATTTTAGTTGATAAAAATGACTAAGTATAACAATGCACTTTGTTTGTTTGCTTTCAATTTACTGATATACCTTCTGGAGTTGTAGGCCAATAGAAATTAGTGAAGTGGTTAATGATCTGGTCAAAGACTAATTTTGTTAATTCTACAAAAGAAAAATCATCCATCTATATAATATTAAAAGACAAAAGATGGTGGATGACCCACCACAAGCTTTAGCCAAAAGATCAAACCCATTGGAGTGTTTGGTGGTTCTTCATGTGTACAAGATTTTATTTAATTAATAAACAAGGCATCAAGTGTACTACAGTGCATACCAATCTTTGGTGCATGAATGTCTGCATGCCGTTGATGCTGGATCGGACGGTTGAGAAGAGAGATCTCGGTGTTGTGTTTGATGGCCCCATTGAATGATTAAGGCTTTGGATGGGGTGAATCATTACTTAGGGGAGGGGATATTGGGTTGTTGGTTCCCATGATTAGGAGCACACGTGTGCCAACTATTTGGCCACCTTTTTTTAATATAAAATTATTATTATTATTATTTGATATATAGCTTTTGTGTTCCGATCCATTGAGGGGCCTCTTCTAATGTTTGATTTCTTTTTCTTCTTTTTTTCCATGTGCTTGAGAGAGGGTCACTGTCAGCTACTCTTGTTGAAGTGGTGTTTTCAACACTTATGTAGGACAGATTATCTAAACTGGGTTTGGATTTTAATGTTTAGGATTTATTTTAGATGTTAGATTATTTAATTAAATTAGATTTGTAAAAGCGATCTTCAGAATTAAAAAAAAAAAAATTATTTTTCTTGTATATTCAATGAGCTAATTAGTGATTCAAGGAGTTATGAGAAGACGACGCATCTCTACTTATTCCTTGTGAATTCAATGGTATTGACCCATTTTAAAACACGTTTGAAAAATAAAATTTGAATAAAGTAACATAAATAGACTTTGATTTCTGAAAAGCGCATTTTCTGCGCTTTTTAAAAAGCAATTCTTTTGTACTAAAAGCCGTAAGTAAATTTTTAATTAAACCAGCTTCCTGAAACCCGTTTGGTAACTCATTTGAGTTTTCTGTTTAATTAAAAACAAAATCACTTCCCAATCCTGTTACAAAACGGGCCCAAAAAGCATTGTTTTTTTTTTTCCATCCTTGTTGTCACGTCAATTAAGAACCAATTTGGAAGAAACTAAAAATGCAAATAACCCTTTATAAACTACCTGAAATCCATATAACCCCTTGGTTATTATAAAGTCCATATAACCCAAATCCAAATAGTTCTCTGAATTATAAAGTCCATATAACAAAAATTTAACTCAGGGAGCTATTTGGATTTACATAGGTGATTTCAGGGAGTTATATGGACTTTAGGAAAAATCAGGAGGTTATATTGATTTCAGGCAGTTTACAGGGAGTTATTTGGATTTTTCCCTTATTTTAAATAGTTAAGTTGTTGTCCGGTTTTGAATAAGATGAGGGATTAAGGGTCAAATAAGATAGAGAATACCAAAAAAATATGTTTATTTAAAAATTAATAAACTTCAAAATTATGTTCAGATTAGTTAATACAAGTCGTTATAGTAATTCCATAGGGGCTAGAATAATATATCCATGTTTTTAAAATAATGATGAAAAAATAAGAAGAATGTAACCAAACTGTTAGTAATATTGGTTAATTAATATCCATAATGCCCATAAGAGTTGGTATTAAAATAAAATAAAATTGTTCTAATGGCATTTTTAGCCATTTCATTGAGCATGTAATGCTTGTTAATGATTTTTCTCTTCCTTTAGGTCAGTAGGTTAGGTCCAACACGCATTGGACAATTTGGTTGTCCAAAGCACAAGATCTAATCTTCACTTTGAAATAGACATTATTCGAAGCTCTCATCATAACAAAAAAAATTCCCCCGAAGATCTAAAGGGGTGTTTTTACCTATCATAGTACATATCCAATCATCTTTACTCCTATTACTTGAAGCTCAGGTCATGCCCTTCGGTGTCTCCTCTCTGAATTTGCTACTCTATTAGGCTTGGAACTTAACAGGGGTAAATCATCCGTCTTTTGTGGTGGGAGAGAAGACCTCCATCAGCTTTTCACTGTAGACATTGGCATTCCTAGGGGTGCACTGCTTGATACATACTTGGGGCTACCTCTGTTCATGGGAGCGCTTACACCGAGACTCTGCCGCCTTCCCCTTGTGGACAAATTGCGCAAGAGGTACCAATGCTGGCACGGTCACATGCTCTCACTTGCTGGATGACTAGAATTGGCGAAGATAGTGTTATTCAACCTTCAACTCTACTGGACCTCTGCATTTGCCCTCTCGCAAGATACCATTAATACCATGGAAAAGGTAATTAGATCATTCTGGGAGATAGCGTCTGAAATGACTTCCCTTGGGCAGAGTGGGTCACTAAAAGATACCTAAAGAAACAAGGGGTTTGGTCCACAAAACCCTCTCTTGCGGGATCTTGGATTTGGCCAAAAATCTTGGCCTCCAGATCATGGATCAAACTGCAGGTGAAATATCTATTATATTGAAGAGAAATGGTGTCCACTTGGGAGGATCCATGGATCAATAGTGCTAACCTCTCATACCGCATCCCAGATGCCTTGTCACATTGGAATGATGAATCAAACCTTAGTGTTGCATCTCTAATCCATAATGGTGAATGGGCAAAGCCTGCATGCATGGTGGAATCTGCTTTAGGATGAAACTTGAAACATGGAACAATATCTGTGACATCAAATGGTCTGGGGAAAGACACCTTGATCTGGCAAGCCATCACCTCTGGATCCCTCTCCTCTACGAAAGCATGAGAATTCCTCCAAGAAAAAGGCGACAAGCCCAACTGGGCTAAGTGGGTCTAGCAGAAATTCCAGCCTCCCAAATTCTTGGTCTACACATGGATTGCTTTGTTGGGGAAGAAGTCTACACTTGAACTGTTAAAAACCAAGGTCTCATGAGGGACACCTCCTGTCCTCTTTGTAAATCTGGCTTGGAATCATTTCTTCTTTTTTTTTATATCGGAGGGACCCCTGTTGTTGACCTTACGATCAAGCTGGGAATGCTACCTCCGCCTGTTTGCCCCGGTCCCATGGAAAATTCTTTCGAATAATCGCCAACAAACAGATGAGTAAGTCAGTGCCAAGACTCGAACCCAGGACCTATCGATAACACCGCTAAGCCCTGAACCGTTGTACTATGACCACTGGGGACGCTTGGAATCACTTCACTTGTTCTTGAATTGCTCTTTCTATGCTTTTCTATGGGCTGTTGTCTTCCAAAAAATGGACGGTCAAGAGGGTCCATCACAATGCTCTTCCAGATTCCAAGTGGGGTTGCTGAAATCCGTTATATGCAAGTGTTTTTGTGGTGGTGATATGGATGATATGGAAGGAAAGGTATCAACGCTTCTTTAGAGCTAATGAAACACACAAGATGGAAATCCTGAGGTTGATCACACTTAATGTCCAACTCACTTTTCACGGCAAGGAGCTGAAGGAGGTGATCGCCCCTGCTATTCAAAAGATTGTGGACAACTGGAGAGTTGCCATCATTTCTCTTGAGAGTGTGCAGTTTAGCATTACTTGGCGTCCGCTAGACCTGGAATGATCAAAATCCAATTCCGATAGATCATTCTCAGCTGATAGGGCTGGATATAGTGTAGTTCTTCAAAACAATGTTGGTGAGCTGCTCGGGGCAGTTGCAATGTAAGACCAAACACTCAGCTCGATCAATGTGCTAGAGTTCAAGGCCATTCTTCAAGGGCTTAAGCTTGCTAGAACACTTGACCTTTCTAAAGTGCACAATGAGAGCGATTCATCCACAGCCATTGCCTGGGTCAGGGGAAAGGGATTCCTCCCCTTGCAGGCTCTTCGAGATCACTATGCTATGCTCCCTATATTAGCCTCTCTTGCATCCTGGAAAGCTACCCATGTCCTTCAAGAATGAAACCAAGTAACAGACCACCTTGCAGCATGGCAGGACTCTCTGAGAACTATTGTCATCACACATCATCAAGCTTGGCAGGAGTTGCATAATCTAATAGCTCACGATGCAGCAGAGACGTCATACTTCTATGTACACTCTCGATGACCGAATGGAGACTTGTCCTCTCTGAAGGGCTCTCCCATCCCAACATAGCATGGTTTGGGGTGTGGATACATGTTCATATTCTTTTTTATGTATCGACTTGTATTGTTTTTATGTAACTATGAAAGTATGATGTAACTAGTTCAGTATAACAATGAATATTCTTTTTTACCCACACACAAAATAAAATAAATAAATAAATTCCAAATTGTTTCTTTTAAATCATGTTTTTTTATAATAATAACGATAGACACATATAAAGCTATTGTTCGAGATTTGTCTTTCGTTAAGTCTTTTCAAAAGAAAGTACACATGTATCACAGATTAAGCTTCTAAAATTAGTTTTCATTAATCATACAATAATAAAATGTATATTTATGGAGTTTTTACTTTATATTTGCTGTAATTTCTTCAAGTTCACCCTTGAAGAAAGTCACCATCTACCACTGGTTTTAGCCATGTATTTCTCTGTAAATAAATAAAAATAAAAGTGCACTGATGATGTATATAAGACTTTATTTCATTTGATTTAATTTCATCCAAAGATCATATTTGAGTAAACCAAAAATCACCATTAACTTATTGACAGCCACCCAAGGGTTACATAGAGGTAGCAGAGATGCTCCATTACTCAATCTATTTTACTATCTTATTTACAATCTCATATAACATGATACATAACTCGTTACAAAAAAAACTTACACTATCCATTAATGAGTATATAATTCAATTAAATATATAATTCAGTTTCTATAAAAATACATATCTCATCAAATGATTTTTTTTATATAAAAAAAAGGTGTACCCTGCATTTAAAATTGAAAAGAGGACTGAGGTAGCGTTTGATTGCATGATTGCGTAGCATTTACGATTGCAAGAAGCCGGTTCTACAATCGTACAATCATACAATTGCGGCTTCCCGCAAACAGATTTCAGGTAAATAGTGCCCAAAAGATGTGATTTGAGAAAAACTAAGGGGAGACAACTTTCTATAGAATCAGTTTTAAACCCAGCTATTACAAAAAATCAGTTTTGCAAACACATTACCAAACGCTACCTGAGTACAACATTTTCCTTTTACTTATCTTTGAAATATCTCTTTCATTTCACACTTATACTATGTTTGAAAATAAGTTTAAAAAACAAGTTTTCATTTAAATCAGTTTTTGAAAAATTTTGAGAAAACATTTTTTTTACTTTAAACGGTAAGTCATCACCTTCGTATTAGGTAAGAAGAAGAGAGCCCAAGGGGGGTTACAAAGCATAAATCAAGCATAAAACAAAGCTACAATACAAATTCCATAGTAGAATAGATCTCTACGAAAGGAACCCAACTACAAAACCTAATCTATGATAACTAACTGACTCTCCATAAGCAAAATAGAAGTCGCCCCTACACAGTGGCACCCCCAGTCTTTTATGGAACTAATCACCTCCTCCCACGCATTCTCCGGCATTCTCTGCGTACGGTCTTGCCCCATTAAAAATGACGTTGGTCCTCATGTGCCATATCGCCCACAAAACTGCTGGAATGACAATTTGAGAAACCTTAGCTTTGATACTCTGATCACCAGGATTCTTCAATGCCTTACCGGACAGCCACAAGCCTTCTAAGTTAGAAAAATTAGTGTTCAACCCATATGCCGCCTCCAGCCATCCCCATATAGTCTTTGCCATCGGACACTTAATAAATAAGTGCTCCATGGATTCAGCTTCCATTGAACAAAACACACAAGTGGCATCCAAATTCGGGTACCACTGAGCGAGGCGCACCTTTGTGAGGACTTTGTCAAGATACACTGTCCACATAAAGGCTTTCACCTTTAATGGAATATGACAGCCCCACACCTCCTTATACTTACGAGCTGTAGAATCAAGAGACGCTAAGTTCCTCCGCACCCAGGAATAGCCACCATGAACCGAGAAGCCTACAGCTTGATTTGGGCACCACACGATCTCATCCCTCTTTAGTCTATCCACTGAGACCTCCTGAAGTAGCTCCAATAGCGATAAGTAGCTATCAACTTCCTCGTCCTTCAGGTATCGCCAGACTTGAACTTCCCAAAACCCCATTGATCCTCAAGGAGACCAAAACTTAGAAGCTACACCATCCCTTGCGACTGAAATATGAAATATCAAGGGAAATCGCAGATAGAGGGGTGTCTCACCAATCCACATGTCCATCCAAAAACTAATTCTCATACCTGATCCCAACGACCACATGACAGCCTGCTGAAAAAGCCCAAGACCATCCATAATACCTTTCCAAATGCCCGACAGGCCCAATGAGTCCCTGGGAAATATGTGCCTCAAAGAATCATCACACTCATACCTTTCCTTTACGATCCGACACCATTGGAGATTTGGGTGAAATAGCCATCTCCATAGCCATTTCATCAGCAAGGCAGTGTTCATGTCACAAATATTTAGAATGCCAACACCACCCGACTTCTTGCTGCTACAGACTATGTCCCATTTGACCAAGTGCACCCTATTTTGTACCTCCTTTGCCCCATTCCAAAGGAATCTTCTTCGGATGACCTCCAATCGATTTCTAACCCCTAATAGCAGCTTAAAGAGGGAGAGGAAGAAGATTGGTAAATTCGATAAAATAGCCTGTAGCAGTACAAGCCTCCCGCCGAGACTAAGGAATATACCCGACCACCCCTCCAAGCGCTTCTCAAACCTTTCGATCAATGGGACCCAATCCGCCTTAGTGAGCCTCCCCAAATGAAGAGGAAGGCCTAAAATCCTCGATGGGAACTTTTGCACCTCACAATGAAAGAGGCCTGCCAGAAACTCCAATCGCGATACATCCACATTTATCCCAAGCATAGAGCTCTTATGGAAGTTAATCATTAGGACTGACAGAAATTCAAAGCATCTGCATACAAATCTAATGCCCCTAACCGAAAGTTCAGATGCCTCACTGAGGATCAGTGTATCATCAGCATATTGGACGTGGGTGACCCTCGTTCCCCCAGCCACACATTGTAAACCAAAGATCCACCTGTCCGAGGCTGCCATTTCCATCATACGGCTGAAAATGTTTGCCACGAGTACAAACAGAAGTGGAGAGAGGGGGTCACCTTGTCGGAGGCCCTTCTGAAAATGGAAAAACCCACAAGGCACCCGTTAACCAGAACTGATCCCTTTGCCGTCGAAATACAAGCTGAAATCATACGAATCCACTTCTGCTCGAAACCATGGCAGCGAAGAAGATGCAACAAGAAATCCCAATCTACATTGTCATAGGCTTTTGCAAAGTCCAATTTAATCACCACTCCCTCCCTTCTATCGCGATGCACTGCTGTGATGCATTCTTGCGCTGACATGAACCCATCTTGAAGAAGTCGGCCAGGAATAAAAGCATGCTGCGATTCATCGACAAGGTATCCTACTACAGCCTTCAAACGATTAGCTAGTACCATTGCTATCATTTTGTAACACCCGTTAACTAAGGCAATAGGTCTGAAATCACCGATCTCGATAGGGCCCTCCTTCTTGGGGATCAAGGTTAGGAACGTGGCATTGATTCGCCCTATCCCACTCAAGGAATAGTAAAACTCGCTGAACATCTACATGACATCAGATCGCAGAAGTTCCCAGAATTCCTGATAAAACCTCAATCCGAACCCGTTTGGACCAGGCGCCTTGTCCGCTTCAGCGCCAAAAATTGCAGCTTTAACCTCCTCCTCCGTGAACTCCTCCTCCATGCTTTGCAACAAATGATCTGGTATACGCCCTAACTCCTCGTCGAACCATGACGGATGCCAACTGCTTCTCCGTTGGAAAGCTCTAGTGAAGTGACTAACTAGAGCTCCTTGAATTCCACCAACATCTTCAATATGTGTATTACCCACCCGAAGCCTCTCTATTCTGTTGGTGCGTCTTCTTTGGTTAGCAATCTTGTGAAAAAATTTAGAGTTATTATCCCCTTCTTTTAGCCCTACCGCCCTGGATTTCTGCCTCCATTCGCTCTCTTCCATCTGAACAATCTTCATCCATTCCTCTTTAAGATGTCCCCTCTGCTCTCTGTCTTCCTCTGAAAGAAGACCAGCTTCCTCCCAGGATTCGAGGATGCCAATCTGTGCACTGATCTCAGATTTTCTAGCTCTACGAGCCCGGATTGCCCCTCTCGCCCACCTCTTTAAGCAAAGTTTCAAGCGCTTAATCTTAAAAGCCAACTTCGAACCCCCGAAAAGGACTCCAGCATCTGCTCCCCAAGACTCTGACACTTTTACCTGAAAGTCGGGTAGCAGAAGCCACCAATTCTCGAACCGAAACAGAGAAGGAGATCTCACCCTCTCACCCCCAGAAAGAATAAGAGGGGAGTGGTCTGAAAATACCCGAGGTAGACCTCACAGACTGGAAGTTGGGAAAGCATCTTCCCATTCTAGGTCAATCAAGGCTCTATCAAGTCTAGCCAAAGCTGGATCATCTCTTAAATTACTCCACGTGAAGTTTTGATTAGAGATGGGAAGATCAGTCAGCCCTTCCCCTGCAATCCAATCTGAAAGCTGTTCCATCTGCTGCGATATTGAACCATGCCGATTTCTGTCTTCCACAAAATGGGTAATGTTGAAATCGCCGAGCACACACCACGGTAGCCTCAAGTCCTCCCGAACCCTGCTCAATTCTGCCCACAAAGTCTCCCATGAAGAGTCATCACAAGGGCCATACACCAAAGAGCATATCCACTGCCATTGGGAATTCTGGTCCTCCAAGACCACGGAGATCGAAAAAGTATCGATCATCATATTCACCACCTTCCATAAGCTTTCATTCCAGCCGATAAGAATGCCTCCAGATGCCCCTACTGAAGGTTTGAAGGCACAGCCAGATAGAACACCCCCACCTATAGCCCGAATATCCCCATGGGACAAGGATTCTTTCTTAGTCTCTTGAAGACAGTACACAGAAACCCTGTTAACCAGAATATGATCCTTAACTACCACCTGCTTCAGCAGATCATTCAGGCCTCTAACATTCCAAATTAGGATATTCAACATAAACAAACAATAGGAACCCAAACCCTTGTCTCGACAATACTTAAACGAAGCACTAAGGCAGAGTAGTCCCATCCTCCTCACCACAAGTTGGTACATACTGTTCTTCTGAAACAAAATCTTTAAGCCTCCATCGATGCCCAAATTCTGGACCATCCATATTGATCAGTGTGGCTTTATTGCATCCCGGTGACCCCATGAACTCTCCAGCCAGAAAACTACCTTCCTACACTCCAACGCACCTGGGTGGGACTCCATCTCCACTCGCCACTGGGACACCGCTCACTGCCGGAACACCGCTCGCCGCCTGGACACCCCTGGCCATAGACGGTGTGGGAGTCTCTAGCACAAGAACACGATCCGTCGAATCGCAAGTCTGTAGCAAAATATCCCTGCCCGACCTAGCCTCCATGCACATCACGTCTTCCTCCAAAGTCAGCGGAATCCCCTCTGCCATACTCGTGTCCCCGCAGATAAGCTCCAAGGGCCCAACAATGATAGATCTGATAGTAGGATGTACCAGCGAGTCCCCCATCACAACGAATCTGGGACTCATCTCACTTGTGTCGTTAATCACCAGGGAAACCCTCACCCTACTTGGGGAAAGTTTTGTAGAGGAACGTGGGCTTAGAGAACCAGCCTTAACAGGGTAAGGGGACCACCTCCACACCACCCGTTCTTCATCATCTAAATAGTTAATCCAGGACCCACCACTCCATCTATCTGATTCAGGCCCAGGGTCAGAAGTGTAGATACCCCAATTTTGACCATCCAGAAAGACGAAAATACTTCAAGTAACACCTAGAAATAACCCACATTTCGGCATTGAATAGAAAACAAATCTCAGGAAAAACTGAAAAAACCCTAAACCCTAGCCCAAACCCTAAAAACCCTAAACCCTAGTCCAAACCTTAAAAACCCTAAACCCTGCCCCAAACCCTAGAAAGCCTAACAACCCTAAACCCTACTCTAAACCCTAAAAACCCTAAACCCTGCCCCAAACCCTAGAAAGCCTAACAACCCTAAACCCTACTCTAAACCCTAAAAACCCTAAACCCTGCCCCAAACCCTAGAAACCCTCAAAAAACCTGGCCCAAACCTAAAACCCTGGAAACAGGGCGGCTAACCAAAACTATCCGCCCCATACCAGGCGGCTAGTGTTCACTAGCCGCCCCTCTGGGCGACGCTAAACCGCTTCCCTGGATGTGACATAAAGCAGCATTAAATGCTGATCATTGTGGCGGGTTATGACCTTTAGCCGCCCCATCTCGGCCGGATCAAACCAAGTAACCGACCCAAGCCACCGCTTGTCAGAGATGGGACGTTTGGCAGGTCATGATGGGGGCGGATACCATAAAGTAGCTGCCCTTCACCTGGTCTCTGACAGAAGAACGAAAGAATTAAATAGGAGTCTAATCAAACACACTATTAACCAAGCCACTCTATTACCCCATGTATATTCCCCTGCCTCTTTTTTACTATAAATAGAGGGGGTTCGAAACATTTCAAACACAATTCACACATCCACAATCTTGATTCACAAGTCCACAACCTCCAACCCCCCATTCCCAAGCCCATTCCACCACTTGAAATCCCTAGAGAGAGAGAGCAATTTGTGAGAGAAAATAACCCTTTACCTACGCAAAATCACCTTCTCAGTCCACCCTCTAAAACCCAGGTTAAACCCTGCCAAAACCAAGCCCATTCCCTACCCAGGTTCTTTCCAAATCCACCCCGGACGGCTAACCCTAGCTAGCCGCCCCCTGCCCGACGGGGCTCAAACCCACTAGCCGCCCCTTATCCACACCCCACCTGCACCCTTTCGTCTCAAGACTCCTTTAGTCAAGCCCCCGAAGCATAATAGGATTACCTGTTTTTCACCTCTGTGTACGGTATATCCGTATCTCAGAGCGGAGACCTCACAAACTTCCCCTGCGAGGCGATCAAATCCAACCCAACTTTTCTTGCTTTTCGAAAAAGCAGGTGGCCATCACACATACACTAGAATCCCCTCGAGCCGCTGTCGGGCGCCTTGACCAGGAACGAGACCCCATCACCCCTTCCGAGAGACGATCCGATCAAGCCCGGCCAAGGTGCGCACCGGATCTAAATCCCTGAAGAACCCCCACACACGCACCCCAAGCGGATTTTTTCCCAACACCGACGAAATCCCACATCGACAAGTCTGGCGATCACGATGGGACATCCCTCATGAAAAACAACAAAAGATAATCCTCTTCGGCCTCCCTTTTTCAAGCTTGACTAGAATGCTATCAACCCTCTAGGAATGCTAGAGTTTCCCACCCCTCGAGTCATATCCTCCTCTACTCTGCATCACAGCATCATTTACTGCTTTGTAAGCCGCACACCGCTATGCAGTCCTTTACTGCTTTGTAAGCCGCACACCGCTGCGCAATCTCTTACTGCTTTATTTACTGCTTTATACATGCATTCATTCCCTTAAAGCATTCCACACTCATCATGGAATCCCATCTAGAGGAGGAGATACTAGAGGAGAGAATCACCCAAGAAGGTCAGGCCACACAACTCTTGACCCGTCTAGAGGAACAGATGGCAAGTCTAAGGTATCAAACGGTAGAGGACATGTTTCATGACCTCGTTGACTACCGTCATACCAAGACCTTGAGACAGGAGACCCCTGTCAAAATCCCCCAGGCCACTCCGAAAACCCCGTCCACACCCAGTCGCTCGATCAATCAGAGCATCTTTTCGTTCGCCCTCCTTTCCCCTGCAAATCCAATATTCCCGACCGTTTCTACCCCAGGCCCTTACCAGGCTACCCCAAACCCGGGACCGATAGGTAGCCCTCCCAAGGGAGAAACGCTAGATGAAACCATCAGGAGAATCCTCTCTGAGACTGGTCCCTCAGCCCCCAAGCACATGTCTCTACATAACCTGAGACAGATCCCATCAGTCCACCTACCGGAGGGATTCAAAATCCCCAAGTTCCACCGGTATAACGGTCATGGAGACCCAGACATTCATCTAACTGCCTTTTATCTAGACGCCCGACCATTTATAGATAATCAACCTCTGCTAGTCTTCCTCTTCTATAAATCATTGGAAAGAGAAGCATTGCAATGGTTCTCCACCCTCCCTGTAGATCACTTGTCGAACTTCTCGACTGTAAGCAAGAAGTTCGTAGGCCGCTACGGATACCAAAGGATCAGAACCCCCTCTATCTCAGATTTGATCGTAGAGAGAATGAGACCTAGGGAGGAATTTGAACAATACGTGTCTCGGTGGTGCACACTTGTCCACCAGACTGGCCTGTAACTCACAGAATGTCAAGAAATTGACATGATGTTACAGAGCCTGAGTCCAAAACTTCGTACGAGCCTTTCGTACAGAGACTGTACTACGTATCAGCTTCTAATTGACCGCCACAATAGGATTTCCCGTCGTGCAGCCCCAATAGTCCAAACCCAGTCCCCACCTATCAGCCATAGGGTTGGACAACCACCACGTAAGGCGCAAACCCCCACGGTAGAGGGGATTACACAAGTTTCGGCACTCTACCCGAACGGAGCGCGGGTTCCTGATCGAGAAACGGCTCCGAGACAGTACACGCCCAATTCACCCAGATAAGCCCCGTCTCGGCAACCAAACCAAAATTTCACTACCCGTTCAGTACCCTTCCCCGTGTCGACACAACGGAACCCAATAATCCAAAGTTACCCAGTCCAAATCCCCATAATTTCAAGACAAGGTCAGCCTAGGCCCCCTTTCTATTCCACTTTCCTAAGAAAGCAAAACCCAACTCTTAAGCAGCCTACACCAAGCCCCTACAAAGAGGCTACACCTTTCTATAATCCAAGAGAATTAAGTAAGAGGAGTTGCTATCCACCCCTCCCAGAAACCCTGGGGAACATCTTCAAAGCCCTGATATGAACCAATAACCTTCCCTTGCCCACGGCCGAGCCTTCACATCGTTTACGACCTTGATGAAGAAAGACGCTTAGACTGGGCCACCATCAGAGGAATTAGGAGCAGCTTGGCTACCCCAAAGGCCCAATCGAATCCATTGCCTAGGCAAGCCCCAGAAAAACCTGGCCCTGTAAAAACCAAAACACAAAACCCCAAACTAACCACGGAAGTCCTCGTAGAAGAGCCAGAAAGCCTAAGCTTCGAAAGCATTTACACCATAAGGGCTGCCGACCACGAAGAACCACCCAGGATCATTCCAGGTGGCTTAATCCTCCCAACCCCTGCTCCCACTCTCCCACCCCTTGCTCCCACTCTCCCACCCCTTGCTCCCATTCTCCCAGCCCCTTCTCCCATTCTGTCGGCCCCTTCTCCAATTTTCTCAAGCCCCATAAGGCCTCCCCTCCCTAAATCAATCCACCAGCTGTCACCCACCTTATCAGACGGCAAGCGCCTAAACCCATCACAGCTACATCCCCAGACCACAGTCGACACCTTAAACCATCACACTACTAGGGCAGGAAGAATCTTCAACGTCGTCCCCTCTTACCCAAAACAGAAACTGAGGAGCCCAATGTCGGGGATAGGATTGATATCCTCGACCAACTCCGAAGAATCCCCGCAAAAATCTCCATCTTAGAGCTAATTGAAATCTCAGAACATCACCAACATGCTCTAAGAATGTTTCTAGAAAAGGTTCAAGTTGACCCACAAATCTCAACCCTAGGTGTGCCAATGGCTTTGGCTTCTGCGGGACTAGGACCGATGATAACCTTTAGACCCAAAGAAGAAATCCATGATAAGGTCATCAACACCACCACCCTATGCATAACAATTGGCCTCGAGGGGTACCCGATAGATAAAGTTCTTATTGACACTGGCGCGGGCGTAAACCTCATGTCACTGCGCACCTTCGAACACATTAACGGACACATAACCACGCTCCTCGAAACAGACACCCGTATATTTATCTACGACAAAACAGCACGTCTGATTCTTGGTTTTAAAAGCTTCCAGTTAAGAATAGGACCCCTAGAAACTAGCACCGAAGCGTATGTCCAAGAAATTGATTCAGATTATAATATGATTTTAGGTCGCAAATGGATGGCCTCTATTAAAGGAGTCTCTTCCTCCCAACACCAATGTTTGAAATTCCCCCTGGGGAATCAAATAATCAAAATACAGGGAGATGCGGTCAAGGGACCCAAAGCCAGGTTCACCGACAATGAGACCATCACCATAAAAACCACCGACCCAAAGACCATGGAAACCACTGTCCACATTCTAGACTTCCCGGCCAATTGACTGGATCCCAAGATCCTTCCCCCAATACTACAAAGATAAGCCGCTCTAAAAATGAAAATCTCAGCTGGCATATAATGAAGATCATGGGCCACATCCCGGGGAGGGCCTCAGGACTAAGAGATGGGATCTTAGATCCCATCCAGCTCCTGGCCTGGTTAGATAAGAGAGGCCTTGGCTCGCCCAAACACGACACTAAACTAAAGAAAAAAAATGTGATTGGGGTTATATGAACATTTCATTAAGGGAACAGCCGTGAAACAAGCTGAAAAAGCCGCACACCCACACCCCTCTGGTGTTGTCTAACCAAGAGAACCAGATTACCTATCAGGCTCCCTTGACTGGTTATTCCCACACCATGATGAATATTTGAGCAAACACTCACCCCCAAACGATGACATCCCAGCTGACCAAGCGCTCTTCCCTCGTAGTGCCCAAGCATCGCAACAAATGAGCGCCAACTGTTGGAGGAAAGTCGGTTGAAACGCTTGGGCCAATCCAGTAGGTTGTAAATAATAAGTGTCCATTTCTTTTAAAAAAACACAGAAAACCAAAACAACAAAAATCATCTTTAGGATGGAAACCAAGACCTTAGGATCCCTATTCGACGAAGATGACTTCACCCCAACATGGCACCCTTTCAGTAACAACCCCGATCTCCTGAACAAGCTACAACGGCTAGCTAGTCAAGCCAAGGGTCCTAACCCTGATACTACATTCAGAACAAACAAACTTACTAGGAGTCAGATACCTGACCAAATCATTAGTAGCATAAAAGGGTATAGCGGGGCTATTTTAGGCTTAGAAAAATTTGAATCAATAGCAGTCATAGAAGAACCGGACCTCAATAATGTAGAAAACTTAGATGATGGTCTAGGAGTCTTCAAGATCTGTGATGAGAACGACAGCGAAGAAGAAGACATATCCAAGGAATTTGAACAGAGCCTTCAAAGATTTGATGAAAAGACAGAAAAGTGGACGAGAAGGTAGAGGAACTGAACCTGGGGACTAAGGCTGAGCCCAAAATCATGTTAATTAGCGCAGAGCTGAAACACGACGAGAGAGAAAGCCTAGTTGGAATACTACGTGAGTATAATGGCGTATTTGCATGGTCTTACAAAGTCATGCCCGGACTTGACACCTCTTTAGTCGAGCACCGATTAATTCTAGAGCCTAATGCCAAACCAGTAAAACAAAAGTTAAGGCGCCTTCATCCTGAGGTAGCTTTAAAAATTAAGGATGAGGTGGACAAGCTCCACCAGGCTAAATTTATCCGGGTAGTCTTATACCCAAAATGGGTAACTAATATCGTTCCGGTATCCAAAAAAGATGGCAAGATCCGGGTGTGCATCGACTTCAGGGACCTCAATCGAGCGTGCCCAAAAGATGACTTCCCGCTCCCATATATTGACGTTCTTGTCGATAACACGGCAGGTTATGAGATGCTTTCTTTCATGGATGGTTTTTCTGGATACAATCAGATTAGATTGGCAGAAAAAGACCAAGAAAAAACTTCCTTCATTACACCCTTGGGAACTTACTGCTATGTAGTAATGCCTTTCGGACTTAAAAATGCGGGTGCAACATACCAAAGAGCCACGACTTCAATATTTCACGATATGATGCACAAGCTAGTAGAAGTTTATGTAGATGACATCCTTGTTAAATCTAGGACTCGAATGGGGCATACAGATACACTTAAGCAAGTGTTGCAGAGATGCAGGGAATTTTTACTTAAAATGAATCAAAAAAAGTGTCGCTTCGGTGTCTCTTCGAAAAAACTCTTGGGATTCATGGTGAGCAAAAGGGGAATTGAACCCAACCAAGGCAAAGGCCATCGCCAACATGCCCCCGCCCAAGAACCTAAAGGAATTGAGAGGACTCATCGGACGACTGCAATTCATCAGAAGATTTATCTCACAGCATGCCGAAAGATGTCGCCCTTAAAATGAGGAGTTATGTTTAACTGGGATAGTGAATGCCAAAAAGCCTTCGATAGCTTAAAAAAGTACCTTCTTAATCCCTCAGTCCTCTCAGCACTGGTACCTGGGCGACCCCTGCTCCTCTATGTAGCCGCAACCAAGGAAGCCATCAGCGCAGTACTGGCGCAACCAAGTAAAATACTAGTTGAGTATGAGAAAGTCTACCCTCCCACAAAAAAAACTTGCTTAGCATTAGTATGGGCCTCCCAAAAATTACGCCATTACTTTGTTGCCCACAAAGTCAAGTACTTTGCCAAAATGGACCCAGTAAGGTTCCTATTTGAAAAGGCTGTATTAACTGGTCGCTTGGCCCGATGGCAAGTACAGTTAAATGAGTTTGACATCACATATGCTACCCAAAAGTTCATCAAAGGTCAAGCTATCGCTGACCACCTCGCTCAACTCCCTCTCCCTGATTACGAACCTGTGAAAATCGACTTTCCGGATGAAGAAATATTTACACTTATCGAAGAAAAAGATAGGAAGACCTGGATGCTATACTTTGACGGAGTAGTCAATCAACAAGGGAAGGGAATAGGAATAGCATTAATCTCCCCCGAGGGCATTATTATCCCATGAGCATTTCAGCTTACGTTTAACGCCACCAACAATATTGCTGACTATGAAGCCCTAATAGCAGGTCTGCAGGCAGCTCTAACCCTAAGAGTAAAAAATCTACACATCATTGGGGACTCCCTCTTAGTGATCCGCCAAACTCTGAAGAAGTACCAGACTAAGGACCCCAAACTAAAGCCGTATAGAGAACTAGCCACAATCCTATTAAAGCAATTTAACAAAATCACTCACATTTTTATACCCCGGACAGGCAACATTCTCGCAGATTCTCTAGCCTCATTAGCTTCATCACTTACCTTCCCCATATCTAGGGCATCTGAAACCGTCACTATCCAGAAACTAGAAACACCCACCACCGAACTTCGAGACTGTGGAACTCGAAACCTTTTGAAGCGACGAAACCAAGCGGACAGAGTCACTAGTACCACCAAAATCCTAGCCCTAGATCTGAAAGATATGGATGACGGAAATCCATGGTACTTTGATATAAAAAACTATCTCGAAGATGGTTCATTTCTCAGAATATGCCAATAATAATGACCAAAAAATAGTTAAAAGGATAGCAACTAAATACTGCCTCCGAGGGGGAATACTACTCAGATGTTTAGACGACGAAGAAGCGTATACCATTGTAGAAGAAGCTCAATCTGGAGTGTGTGGAGGTCATGTTAATGCCCAGATGCTAGCAAAAAAGATACTAAGAATGGGCTACTACTGGCCCACGCTTGAAGGAGACTGCAACAAATACGTTCAGCGATGTATTCAATGTCAAACCCATGCCAACAAGGTACATGCACCAGCATCCTCCTTACATCCCATGACTTCGCCATGGCCCTTTTCTGTGTGGGCATTAGATGTGATAGGACCGTTTCGGGACACCATAGAAAACACCACTCAAAAGGCTTTTATCCTCACCGCTACATAATACTTTACCAAATGGGCTGAAGCCGAATCCTATGTAGTAATTGAAAGCTCTACCCTAGCTCGCTTTGTTCGTACTCACATCCGTGCACGATTGGGTACCCTTAAAATGATCATAACCGATAATGGCCCCTAATTCATCTCCCAGGAGTTCGAAGACCTGTGCAATAAACATCATATAGAACTTCACCATTCCATGCCATATTATCCCCAGAGAAATGGGCAAGCAGAGGCTACCAATAAAACCTTGCTCAGAATTATAAAAAAGACAGTAGAAACCCACAAGGCTAATGATTGGCCCGATAAATTGATAGACGCCCTCTGGGCATACCGAACCTCCATCAAGACACCCACTGGCTAAACTCCCTATTCACTCACATTTGGGGTAGAACTGGTAGTACCTTATGAAATTCTCATTCTATCTTTAAGAGTAGTACTAGAAGAAGACCTCCAAATTGAAGAAATGAGAGAAGCACTTCTACTATGCCTAGAACTATTAGATGAAAAAAGATTAAGAGTGGCAGACCATGCCCAGGCCTACCAAAGAAGGGTGGCAAGGGCATTTGAAAAAAAAGTAATAGAAAAGAAATTCAAAATCGGGGAGCTAATGCTCAAGCAAATCATGCCATCAAGGCAGCCATATGTGATCACCCAAAAGGAAGTTGCAGCCCACATGGGAAGGACCCTATGTGATCACCCATACCTACTCCGGAAATGCCTACCGTTTGGTAGACACCGAGGGAGTCGAAGTTTCAGGTTCATGGTATGCACTTTATATGAAGAAATTCCATGCGTAAAACTTTCAATACTTGAGAAATATTATTCTTCCTTCCTACAATTTCCAGTGTTTAGCACTTGATGATAGAAATATAAGATTTCCTAAGATAAACTTCTAGTTATTTAAACTCATATCCGCCAATCATGCCACTTCCTTCACACAAATATGACTTAAGGATCGGTTCACTTGATAGAAGAAAAATTGCCTACCCCTTAGACTGAGACAATTTTAAAATCCCGAAGCATCCCTCCCTTATTTCCGCCACTACTCGTATTAACCCAAGGTCATGATGAGGAGTTGCCTGGACCTAGCATATGTCCCAAAAGTAACTCTGGCACTATACAAACACTTCTAGAGGGGAAGCACAAAAAGAATCGGGGTGAAAAATGGAAGAGCCCCCCCCCCTCAAACAAAAAAAATCAGGCAATGAGAGGCCAACGAAAGAAAAATAACACCCAAGTGAACGGGTTAAACTCTCTACTTTAGTAGGCTTTCACGCCTTTACGCACAGTATATGCTAAACAATGGCTATACTAGTACAGATCCGAACAAGCGGGTTGTACTTTTCACCCAAAAATAAAGAAGTGGTAAAAAGAAGAAAGCCAGAGGGACCTAGAAAGTAAGACATATGCTAGATTGGGACAATTCTAAATATTGCCCAAAAGAAAAATATTACTCTTACCTCATCCCCCCCCCCCTCACCTTTTATTTTTTTTTAGATTAGACTATGTTTGCTGGGAAAGGTGAAATTTTGACCAAAAGTAGACCTTTTCTATGATTACAATTGCACACACTTACATGAGTTTATTTAAAGACTTGACCGTCCAAAGGAAGCTTATTTGACTTGATTCCTGGTGCATTCATGAATTTTTCAGCATGATTAGAATAATATGATTAAGCATTGGAGAACCATGAACCTAGAAAACCGACACCCAAGGCTTATACCTTTCAAATACAATCTTGGTTTGGACATGAGTGACCACAAGGGTCCCTCTATAGGGACTTGATGGTATCTTTTACTTAGGAGAGTTAAAAACATTGCCCTCTCACACAAAGAACAATTGAAGAATTAAAACGTTCCCTTATGCCACTTACACTTACGCATAAGCTTGCATTTTCCTTTTTCAAAACACTTAGGCATTTAATTTCCCAAATATTGTAATTGGCTCCCCGTACCAAGACTAAGATTGTCCCCATTACACTCGTTTCATGCCTTTCCACACATGCTTAAGAAGAAATAATCCCACTCTCACACATACTTAAGAGTCTTCTTCACTTACGCACTTGGAATCCCTCCCTTGCGTACTAAAGCATGGTTTCCCGCGCGTTACTTTCTCGCATTAATTTTTGATTTACCTTAAGATGGATTGTAGCCCTTGACGATTCAAGCAAGAAGGGCTCGAAAGTCAGTGCAGGGGCACAATCTGAACGGATTTAACACTTGGTCTATGGGAGGAATGTTTTTACAGGTCTGAATGTTAAAACACTCATGAGGACTTTCAGCAGCAACAGACAGAAGTAGCAGAACCACAAATTGCCCCAGGCAAGGGGCGGCTAAATTCGACTAGCCGTCCCTCACCAGACGGCTAGAAAGCAATAGCCGCCCCTGCCCCTGCCCCCTTCCTCTTCAGGTAAACTGTCCCAGGAAAGGGGCGGCTAAATGAAACTAGCCGTCCATCCCTGGGCGGCTAGTTTTCACTAGCCACCCCTCACCTGCTGCCCCATCTGCCCTGTCAGTCCCAGTCTCAATCAACTCTTCAAGTCTTCGAATACCTGTCAAAATATTCCTTCCCAAACATGCATACACATATTTCAGACACATATTCATGTAAAAAACCTGTATGAATGCCATGCTAGGATGATTATATGTTAGAATCCTACATCCATCCATAAATAAAAACTTATAAACACCAAGTTCATTCATCCACGCAATATGCCTTTTCCAAAATAAAAGAAACCCCTTTGAAAAATACCAAAACATCCATGCTAACTGAACAAAACCATGCATGGAAAAGAAATTATAAAATTATCCCACCAAGACAATAAACATAAGTTATTTTCAAAGCTTAAAATTGCATAAAAAGGGGATTTCCAAAAGAGAGAAAGAAAAGATAAATCCTTCAAATACTCCAAACTCCGAATGTCTTGAGCTGTGCATCACCGAAACATCACCTAAGCCAAAAGAAAAGAAGAAAAGCTTGAATTCCTTGCATATATACTATTCTTCTATCCAAAACCAAGACACCAAAAGCTATACCTTGGCGTATCGTCATCCCTGAGAGGCTGAGTAGGAGGAACATCCTGACTTGGCTAGAAGGGAGCGGTGGCTGATGAGAAGACTTGGCCTTCAGAGCATCAGGGGCGGTAGGAGTCTCTCGAACTGAAGAAGCGGCCCTCGCATATATCCCACGACTCTTGGACGCTGAGGGGCGAGAAGCGCGATTGAAGGTGGCTCCGGTAGCCAGAGAAGCCGAGACAGAATGCTCGGGCTCAAGAGGAAGAAGGTCGAGGTCCGCCTTAGCCATAACCCCTCCACCAACCAACTTCCCTCTCAGGGTGGCTTCCCAAAGGAGGACCTGCTGAATATCTCTTTCTCTACGTTCCAATCTCCCGCAGAGACGCGTCTCCACCGCTCTCAACCTCTCCTCGAGCTCCCGTGATCTAGCCTCAGCAGTCTGAAGCTTGTCCTCGCTCGATCGGAGTGCCTCTCGATCTTTATCCCCAGCCACCTGAAGGGAACGAAGCAAATCCCCCATCAAACCCCCGGGAACGCCCGCTGAAGCCTCCAACTCCGACACCCTCATCTGGAGGGAGTCTCTCTCACGGCCCAAGGAGATGAACTCCTCCTCTCTTGATGCCACCATGGACCTCAGCCGGCCCATTTCCTCCTCAGCATGTATGGCCCTACCTCTCGCCTGGCCAACCTCCATCCTTGTGGCCGCTAACTCACTCCGGGCCACATCCAACTCCCTCGTCAACTCGAGCTCCCGCCCAAAAATCATGGAAGGAGGAGGAGCGGCAGAAGACGAAGCACCGTCGGCTCTCGCTCCGGACAGAGCTTCCACCTGAGCCTCAACGACCCGGACCTAGTCCTGCAAGCGCCTCCTCTGCACCCGCAACGCTTCTATCTGCCTGGCCCGCGCTTGGAGGTGCTCATTGGCAGTCTTGAGCCTCTTCTCCATCTCATTCAACTCAACCTGCAAAAGCGGCACTGCTCAAAAATATTCAAACGAGAAGAGAACAAAAAAAGGAAGAAGAGAAAGAGAAAGAGGGTTTCTAACTTATGTAGGCATCCAGAATCTCTTTCTCCATCGTCCCAAGGATGTCCGCGTACTCCTGACGATACCAAGCCAAGTAATCGTCATTTGAAGTCACCTCGGGATGAACTTCCACCAAGGAACCCCGGCTCATCCATCCCTCCACATATGACGCGTAGTTCCTCGGGAGGTTCGTATCCCGAGGAATCCTTGCCATAGGTATCGGGGAACGCTTCGGCAGAGGATCTGGCACCCACTGGTGGTACCCAAGCTGGCGGACGACCCGACTGATCGCATGAAACATGACCTCGTTGAAATAGATCAGCCAGACGTCCTGCGACAACTCCTCAGGGACCTCCTCCTCCGCGTAGGGCCTCCAAATCATCTACAAAACATCGAAAGAAACAGGAAGAGTGCTTAGTCAAACGAAAATCAAATACAAACCAAGCAAACTCAAAGAAATGTATACCTCTTCCTCTGTCAAGACGCGGAAGGCCTCCCGGAAATGAGCGAGGCGGTGCAAACGAAAAGATCCCCGGGGCGCCCATCTCATAGTTCAAGGGAGCGCACGGTCGAACGGCGTAGGAATCGGATAGTAAACCACAAAATGCTCATACACAAAGACCTGCAAAGCAAGGGAGAAATTATCAAAGATCAAGTGAGTTACACCAACTGAGAAACACCCTCTACTCATGCATACCTGAAGAAAGGGAGCAAAGCCACCCAGATTCTTGCCCCCAGCCCTCTTCACCTGCTTAGAGAGTTCCACAAAGAGGTGGGCAAGCATCGCGGCTCCCCAAGCATAGCGCCCCATACCCTCCAAATCTCTCATCAGCAACAGGGAATGAGAAGAGACCTTGTCGGAGGCTGTCGAGAAGAGGACCCAGCCGAAGAAGTAAAGAAAGAACGCCCTCAACTCCTTCCGTGCCCTCTGTGGACACGCAGCCCCTGCTCTCGCCTCGATCATCGCCCGTCTCCTCTCGAAGCTAGCTACAGCTTCACCCTTCTGACGCTGCACAAAGGGACCAAGGCCGTACTGCCCGGAAAGCTGCCCCAAAGGAATCCGGTTCAGCGTTCGGTCACGCTCGACGAACTCCCACTCCCCAATCAACTCCTGGAAGAGCGCCTTGTAATCAGCAAGGGTAACCGCAATCACCGCCTTGTCGGAGGCTGGTGAACCGTTGAACGTCCTCAAGAGTCGGCATCACCGCACCTGTGGGAAGAATGAATGCGCTGCTCTCTGGATCCCATCTCTCTGCCAAAGCGTCCACATAGGGCCAATGGACATGGAACGGCTCGATCAGAAAGTATGAGCGAAAGCCCGCCCCATCCACCACCGCCTGGCCCAAGGCATCGTACCATCTCTTCGTCCCATGCCACAAAGCCCAGATACGATACGGCCGCTGCAAGCAAACGGAAGGAACATGGGTTAGTTCAAAAGCAGTCAGGAGGTAAGAATCCTAGTCAACAAAATCAGTTTAGGGACCATGCTTAGCAAAATAACCTTCCGCAAGCTGAAATAGATAAGAGCATGAAATAAATAGAACTCACAAACAAAACTCGCGATCATGAATGTCTGTTCGCGAACGCCTTTGTTCGTGAGTTCTATTTATTTCTCGTGCCATGTAAGAAAGTTATAATTAATAGCTAGCCACGTGTTTGAAATCATCGCCTCGCCTTTTGCGCCAGCTGTACCTCGAACATCATAGAAAATTTTGATGGTAAATCTTCCCACAATCTGGGTTTTCGTGCTCATTTGTCACAATTACGAGGGTTTCTCGAGGAGAAGTTCCCCTTCCATATATTCACCTTCACTTCAAAAACAATAGGCAGAAAGACTTAAAAAAGAACATACCCCCTTTATGATTTCAAACTCTTTTTCTTCTCGTTTTCAACCATGTTGATGAATATTGTCCAGAGGCTGCGGATCTCCCTGTCCATCCCAGACTCCATCGTTATCACCCCGACACCCTTTCGGTCCATAAGCGATCTGAAAGATGTCGGTCCTGATAAGCTTCATCCGCTACAATGTTCTCCCAACTTGTTTTGGGTGTTGATGTACGTCGTTACGATCAACCGTGAGCTGCAGCTTAAACTCATGGTCGATGACATCTACCATCTGTATGATCTGAGGAAGACAGAGCATGTATATTATCTGCGAGCAAGATCTGGCACTGTCTCTCTTGTGAAGAAACTTTACTCTTCCGACAGTGGATGGCGGGAAGAGTATTTTGTACAACTGATCGACCTTTGGGTGCTTCCTGCTCCCTTAGTGGATGGGAATACAGTATCCCATGTCATTTTCATCCTGCAAAGCTGGGTAAGCATAAGAGTGAATGAATTTGTATTTTCTCTCTTGTATTAGGCTGACAATCTTTTTGCATCCCTAACAGACGAGTTGGAGAAATTGGCCCTGGCTACGTCAATGGTGAAGCTTGATCTGATTGTTGTTAGAGCAGTGTTCTAAAAGCCATGACTTATGTAATAAACTCTATTATTAAGATGGTCTTAGCATTTTGATGAGAATTATTATTGGTAAATGCATGCATTATATTGTTTGAAATATTGTGCTTGTTTTTAATTTAATCCTTTAATTTACATTGTAGATAATCTGGTGTGTAGAGTTTGGCTTACACACAGAGGATCAGATTATCGGTTCCTTGTGAATTATAAGTTGAGGTTCACAACCTTAGATGGACTTGGATAATCCATTGGATAAAGGTTGTAGTGCAGTTCATCTTACGTAGTTTATCTTGACTATAAAAGACCGGTTGATAGGTTTTGGGTGATTGTACTAGTACACCTTGTGTGTATTGAACGGACCAAGTTGGGGTAATTATTTTTTGTACTGACTAGATAAAATAATTTACACCCCATCTTTATTATGATTGCTTATGCTCTTAATCCTAAAATGGTTCTTAAACATGTGCATTTGTTATTTGTCATTTTGATTTATTAAAGAGTGAGATTCTACTATGGATCAATAGGCTCGGTAAGTTGGGTGACAATAACGCTTGTATGATGAATAATTGCTATTGATGGAATCCACGTCTCCAATAGGAGGTTGATGATACTCTCTTGAGGATGCTTATAAGTTTTGATTATGTCTAACCCGGCCGGTGGATTTAATTATCTGACATATCAAATAAGTTAAGCGGAAGATCTCAAGGAAAATAAGATGTTATGAAATAATATTGTCAGTAATAATTATTTCATAACGAGTATTGGAATCTTAGCGTGGGGAGATATTAAGCATATAATATAAGGAGCTCGAAATATTATTTTTGAGATTAGTATGTTTGGAGTGCAGTCATAATCCTTTAGTGGAATGAATTATGACTTATGGGCTTTTGGTTTTAATTCTAGGTTGAATTATGGTACCCAAGCCCATAGGAGCCAATTACTGATTTCTCCTTTAGGTCCTTGCCCTAGCCTATAAATATGTGGCTTCCTCTCTCTCTCAAGTGACATATGATTTCAGCCGAAATCAAAACCCTAACCCTAGAAATCCTTTAGGATCTCTGGATCCAGAAAAGGTGAGGAAAGGAGAGAAGGAGAGCGAAGGGATTCGCGGCTGCCGTTCGAAGCAAGAAGGAGACCACACTCCGCCGCGGATCTGCAACATAGAAAGGACATACGGCAGAAGATCTGAAGGTTCCGATTGAGTGATTCATCGTCGTCCATTAGATCCGATCTTCTTCTACGGCAGAACTCTGATCTGAGTTCTGAAGGTAAACCCTAATTCCGCCTTGTAGGGTTTGCGTTAAAAAGGTTTAATAAAAAAAAAAAAAAATTTTGTTGTTCGATCTATACCTCGATCGACGGATCTTGGCAGTTGGGATTTATTTTTCCAACAATTGTCAGGGCCCAAGAGCTGAAGGAAAAGGATTTTCATGAAATCCTTAACCTTCCCACCCCCAGAGCTTCGGTTTCCTCCTTGAAGGCTGCCGGTTCGTCTTCAGGAGTCGATGTTCCCTCTACCTCATCTCCTACAGTTGTCGAGGAAACGGTCGAGCAATTCGCCGCCTCCAACGCCAAATCTATTTTCAGGAAGAGGTCGAAGTTGCCGCTTCCTACAAAATGAAGGATCAAGGCCTAGGCTCCAACGCCGGTCAAAGAGGCGGACTCTATAAGTAGAGTCGAGGCCCCATCTGACGCTTCACTAGCTCCCATTCCGGAGGCCGATTTGCCCTCAACCATCGGTTATGCGGCTATTGTCAATCCTCCCGCGGCACCCCATGAAGAGGGATGCCCATTAAACATCGTGGTTCGTTGCATACCAGAGATGGTGGAGGTTCCTTCTTCGCCGGAGATTGAGGTGGTTACATTTCCCACTTCTGATCCTCCTGTTGCAGCATCTGGAGTCTCGGCTGACGAGACACTTGTTGAACCATCTCCTGTGGTCGCAGCTCCAATGGAGGTGCCCCCAGTCGAGATGGTGGAGACTACTCCTGTCACGCCTTCTCCCCCGAGGATGTCATCAATCACTTCGACTGCTGCGGGGTTTTTATAGTTGCTCCGACTGTTGAGAGAGTGCCCCCAGTCGTTTTGACAGTGGCGGGGATGACCGCAGTTATTTTAATCGAGGCGGGGATACCCCAAGTCGTTTTTACGGTTGTTGAAGTGCCCTCGGTCTCCTTAACAGGGGTTGATTCTCCTCGCGCGGACACCCCCTACGTGATGATGTCTGAGGCTCCGTTTACTTTGGCTTCTGCTCCTACAACATCGGTCGGCGCTTCCTTTGCAGGCCCCCTTGCTGACCGCACTAACAAGGAATTTGCCAGTTCCCAACTCAGGGGCTGTCTTCTCGAGAGCAACTTGGTTAGTGCTCGGGCTACAACGGAAGTGCTCTTTACCCGGCTAGGCTGGAGCTTCTACAACATAAGCATTTAACTTCTTCTTCGAAGCTCCCCCTCCAATGTACTAACCATTCGCTCACCAGAACTCTGTTATTTGGTAGGTACTCAGCGAGCGGAGCTTGGACACGGTGAGGCACGAAGCTCTTTTGAGATCGGTCCAAGATCTTGCCCATCGAAGAGAGGCGCAGCTGAAGTCAGTTGTAGAGCAGTTAGCGATCGCGAATCAGGCTCGCCTTACGACGGAACTCGTAGAGTCTCCTACTCGTCGAGACTTTTCTACTACTCAGGTTCGGGTCATTCCTGCTAAAAGTGTATAAGGGAGCTCCTCGAACTGAAGTTCTCCCAATCCTTTGATCAGGCTTCTCTGTCCTTGCGGGTGCACAACACTGAAGAGCGAGTTGAGGCCCTGACCCGGGAATTACAAGAGAAGCATGTAAAAATCTGCGAGCTTCGAGCTGACTGTGCCGCAGCTTATGAAGAAGGTTTGCTGAAAGGACGAGGTGAAGCCTTTGCGATGATGAGGGACCAAATGAAGGAGATTTAAGATTCCTTGATGACATGTTCCGATTAGAACTATGATTGTGGATATCGTCAAGGGTATGAAGATAGATCCAACAATGTCTCTCCTTGCATCACCGCTGCTTCTCCTCCTGGTTTCGATTTTGGTCCAGATGATGGATCTCAGGCCTAGGCCCCCATTCTTTTTTGTAAAGAACACATATTTATAAAATGTCTTTTCTTTTATATGCTTGCTTTATTTCCCATATGGTCTAAGTGCTTGGAGTACTTATTATTGAGATAGTAGAGTCATTCCCTGTTAGAGTCCGAAGTCCATTTGGCAGACTAGCTCCTTTCTATCCTGTCATCGTGACCTCCGTAGGGCAGGCGCCCTTCAGGACCTGGTCAAATAAAGTTCTGGAACTTTGGAGTGCTTAGGACAAGATGGTCAGTGCCCTTTCAGAATTTCAATCGATGATTCGCCACTTGGGGGTCGATCCCCGGCTTGGCTTGGGGTATCCAGTCCTTGTTCTCAAGAAGGAGGTCGAGTATTGCCTTTCTCTCTTCTGCAGAGAGCAAACTCCTGATAAGAAAATATTTCTCGGGGTCAAGGGGATCTATTGGGACCTGTTCAAGGTCTTCAAGAACCCTGTCTTCGGAACCGGGTCAGCGCTAATCACCCTTGACCCGATCCTGAAGTAATTGCTACCTCTTCGGATGGATTTTCTCCTCTTCGGGTAGCTCCTTCAACTCTGGCAGGGCCAACTTCCCTGCCATCGCCGCTATGTAACAGCGCTTCGCGGTGACTTGGTCCCCTCATATTTCCATTTTCCCTTGAGCTGTGGGGAAACAGAGACATTGATGGTAGGTGGATGGAATCGCCTTCATTGCCGTCAGCCAGGAACGTCCGATGATAGCATTTTATGGACACGGGAGGTCCATGATGGCAAACTCCATCATGGTGGTCTGGTTCCCCGCTTAGACTGACAACGTAATGCGTTCTACCAGGACGACCCACGCTCTATTGAAGGCAACCAATGGATCCTTCGTCAGGGTGAGGTTGGCGGCTTTTAACCCCATCCGAAGGAAAGGCTTCATGAAAAGGATGTCTGCCAAGCTTCCTGTGTCTACAAGAATCCACTTCACGTCAAATTAGAGATCCGCAAGGTGATTACCAGGGCATCTAAGTGAGGGGCCTGGACTCCTTCCAGGTTAGCATCAGAGAAGGTGATGATATTGTCATCATCATCTCTTGATCTTTTCACGACTAGTTTCAGCTCCTGGTCGATCTGCATCATTTCAAAGGAGACCTGCATCTTCTTTGAATCTCTGCGGGAGCTTTTCGGTGATGTGAAATGTGGTACGCCCCCCGAATATGACATCGATGACCCCAGCCGAAGTGTTGGGGCAGATGTTAGTCACATGCCGCTCTCTGGAGCATATTCCTTCAGGTGACCCTTTCAGATCTGATTCTCCAGGAATGTCTGGAGGAAGCGGCATTGGCCGGTGGTGTGATCCACGCCATTGTGGTAGTCGCAGCGGAGATTCTGATCCCGCTTTGACTCGTCGCTCTGCATGGGCGCTGACCATCTGAACCATGGCTGCCCCTGGATCTTGGATAAGATCTGAGATGGGGAATTCTTGAAATACATCTCCCGTCCTTCTCGCACCTCGTTCATCTAGGCGCCCGGCTTCTTGCCTGTCTCGCCCCGTTGGTCCCTCGGACGAGAGTCCTGCGCACGTTTTGAAGATGATGATGGAGAGGCCACTGTTGGAGATGACTTGGGTGTAGCCACCGCCTTCTTTAGGAGCCTGGACTCCTCCACTTTGGTGTACTTTTCAACATGCCCTATCAGATCTTGCAAGTCGTAGGGAGGCGCTTGATAAGTGATTCCTTGAGACCGTTTCTGGATGGCAGGCCATTCCGAAAAGCCATGACTGCAACATCCTCGTTGCAGTCCTCAACTTTGAATTTCACAACGCGGAGGTGATCGACATACTGCTGAGTCATTTCTCCTTATTGCATTTGGATCTTCATGAGACCCCCCAGATCCTTCTTCCTTCGCCGATTACAGATGAAGTGCTCGGCAAACATGGTTTCAAACTCCTCAAAAGTCCTAATCGTCGCAGGCGGAAGGAGATGGAACTAGGTCAATGCGGCCCCTTCCAGGGTAGAGGGGAAGAGGTGGCTCATCAATCCATCATACTGCTCAGACAGTGCCATTGAGTGTCAGAATGCCAGAATATGATCATATGGATCCGTTGTACCATTGTATAGCTTGAATTTGGGTTGAACAAACCTATACGGCAATCGTTCCCTAAGGATCTTTGCGCAGAATGGGGAAACAAATCCCCGTATCGCGTGCTCTTCCATTTCACGACTTAAAATGCGTAGCACTTCAGAGTGCAAGGTATGGCGAGGCTGCTCCCCCGGTCTGTTGACAGGGCGAAGAGTCGCGTTAATGTCCTTTGGATACTTCATGCAAGGCTGACCGCTCCTACTGCGCTTTCCTTCGTGAAGCTTCCCACCGGGTGGAACGCTCTCTGTGAGGAGAACATATGTGCCTCTGTTCTTCATGAGGCCGACGACCCGCCCACGGAGTGTGCGAACGCCGTCTGTACCGTTGCTTTGGTTGGAAGAGGAAGTACTCCCTTCCAAAACTTCGGTGTTGACGGCTGAGGGGTGAGGTTGCGCAGGAGCTGGTTGTTGGACTCCCTCCTGGACTGGTTGGTGTTGATGCCCGTTCGTATGGAACTGCTGCATCGAGGCTTCAATCATTTGCTGCATTGACCCCTGCAGTCGGACGAGTAGATTCTCTTGCGAAGACTCCATCGCCCGCATGAGGTCCTGAATCTGGCTCGCCAGGGTTCCTGGTGAGCCATCACCAGTATTAGCGGGGAGGCCACCTCCATCCTGTCGCCCTTCTATATGGAGGTCATTCAAGTTTAACATTGTGAATCTTTGACTTTTTGTTTCAGAAGTCCCACAGACGGCACCAAACTGAGGTGCATATTTTTCCCCTACAGTTAAATTTGTAACTTGGGATTGAAACTTCAAATTTTTTTCTTTTGATTGTAGTTTGGGTAAGGATTTCTAGGTGGAAGGAATAAACTTAAACAAGGACAAAACTAAGCTATAAAAGTGACTGTGTCTGGCTGTCATAATGACCATGGTGTAAGAGTGTTGGCACGCGACATCTTTATAGGCTACCTACGTACCCCTGGGGGATCAAGTCTCACGTAGTTCCAGAAATGCCCTTGTAACTGTTTTGTCACTAAGTGTTTAGTGGTCTTTTTTTTCCAGGGAAACATCCCTCGTAATTACACCCCATGTCGGCTCTTGATTACCCAACCTTAAGTGCCAATGTGGCGGTTATAGGCGTTAGTGGTCTTCTGATCATTTCTCAATCCACTCGGGGTCTCTCGGTGTTGTCGGTGTCATCGGGAAGGTCTCCGAAGGCTGTGTGTCGGTGCTTTCGGAAAGGGTCCCGGCGGTGCGCGGATGCGCGTGCGTGTGTGGGGGTTCTTCGGGGATTCGGATCGGATGCGTGCCCTGGCGTGCTCGGTCAGATCGTTTCCTCAGAAGGGTGAGGGGTGTCGTTCCTGGTTGACGCACCCGATAGCGGCTCAAGAGGATTCCAGGGTTTGTGTGATCGCCACCTGCTTTTTCTAAAAGCAGGAAAAGGGGTCCGGTTGGATTTGATCGCCTACGTGGGGAGTTTGTGGGGTCTCCGCTCTGAGACACGGATATACCGTACACAGAGGTGAAAAACAGGTAATCCTATTCTGCTTTCGGGGCTTGACTAAAGGAGTCTTGGGACATAGGGGTGCAAATGGGGTGTGTATAGTGGGCGGCTAGTGGGATCAAGCCGTCTGGTCAGGGGCGGCTAATAGGGTTTAGCCGTCCGGGGCCTGGTCTGGTTTGGGCAGAACTTCGGTAGGAAATGGGTTTGGTTTTGGACAGAGGCTAAGCTAGGCTTAGCCCGGGTTTTTGGAGGGTGGAATGAGAGGGTATTTTATGTAGGGAAATGGGTATTTCTCTCAAAAAAGGGGCTCTCTCTCTCTCTCTCTCTCTCTCTTGGGATTTCTAGTGGGGAAAGGGAATGCGAATTGTGGGTTGTGGGTTGTTGATGTGAATTGGTTTTTTTTAAAGGCTTGGGACCTCCTCTATTTATAGTAAAAGAGAGGCAGGGGAATATGCAGGGGATAGTGGAGTGGGTTGGCTTCGGTTAGACCCCTCATTAATTCTCTGGTTCTTCTGTCAGAGACCAGGTGAAGAGCACTAGCCGCCCAAGATGGGGCGGCTACTTCCTGGTAGCCGCCCCTATCATAACCTGCCAAACGTCCCATCTCTGACAGGCGGTGGCTTGGGTCTGTTACTTGGTTTGATCCGGCTGAGTTAAGGCGGCTAAAGGTCATCACCCGCCACAATGATGAGCATTTAATACTGCTTTATGTCCCATCCAGGGGACTGGTCCAAAGTCGGCCAGGGGGGCGGCTAGTACTAACTAGCCGCCTGGTATGGGGCGGCTAGTTAGGTCTAGCCGCCCCTAGCCAGGGGCTTAGGGTTTCTGGTTTTCAGCTTAGGGCTAGGTTTAGGGTTTTGGGGTTTAGGTTAGGGCTAGGGCTAGGGTTTTAGGGTTTGGGTTTAGGTTAGGGTTTCCGGTTAGGGGTAGGGTTAGGGTTTCCAGTTTCCTGAACTTCAGTTCTCTACTTGATGTCCAACTGTGGGATATTTCCGGGTGTTTCTTGAATGATTTCTGTCGCTCTGGCCAGTCAAAATTGGGGTATCTACAATTGTCCCTCATCGGACGGAGTCTTTGTGCGAAGCAGGAAAGACTTCGACCGATGATAAGGAAAGACACCCCTATTTTGGCCTGCCCGACCTTCAAGAAGTTGTGCCAACACGAACAGTACTATTCTTGGAGTTGATTTAGACTGTCAGAGGCTAGGTCTTGACTTAGAATTTTTAGCCGAAAGGATGATCCAGGTGGAAGGTGGGGAAAAGTAAATGGTGAGTGATCCAACCCGCGGTCGGGATTCTTAGCTATCGTGCACGGAGCAGCCCAGCGTCAGTTTCCTCGTGCCTACCGTTCCCGTGCTTCGGAAAACTTAGCAAGTAAATGTTGATTTGGTGAATTGGATCATCCGAAGGATAAGAACTCTGGAAAAGAACCAGAACTGAAGAAATTTGAATTTGAACGGTACTGAAAGTGTGGCAGGACTTTGGAAAAGTCATGTTTGATCAAGTTGTGTCTGGAAATAAGCCAATACATGGTTGTTTGGTATGGAAAACCTTGAAATTTAGGGCTGAAAAGTGATTGGAAAGGGGTTTTAAGTGGAAGTAGAAAAACTGGGAGGGGCGGCTAGTTCTAACTAGCCGCCCGAGAGGGGGCGGCTACTCGTGAGTAGCCGCCTCTCGACTGGGTCCCTTATAACCGAAAAGGGACACTCTCTCTTCCCACTTTTTCAAAAACGGTTTCTCTCCCTCTTCTTCTTCTTCTCTTCGGTTTTAAAACCAAAAAAAAACCCTGATTTATCTGCCTTCTCTTCCTCCATTTCATCCTTAATCCTCTCTCTTTCTCTTGATTTCGAAACCCTAGTTTGGGTTCTCCTTTTTCTTTTTCAAACCTAGGAGATGACGAGGTCGAAGGTGATTGCTTCGAGGGGGAAACGACCACGGGTGGCTCGTGGAGAGTGTAGCTGGAGCTGTTCATCATCGGAGAGCGATAGGCCGGAGGTCGAGGTCGTGGGGGAAGCTATGGGTGTGGCAGAGGTGCCGCCGGTGGATATCGGCGCGGGTGAGGTTGGAGATTTGCCTTTGGGGACTGCCCCGGAGGTTGGGAGTAGCATGATAGGGTATACACGCAAGAGGAGGCGTGGGGATCGACCGGCGGTGGTCAAGGAGGTGGTTTCGGGGGTCGGGGGATCGGTTGAGGGTGTAATTGAGGGGGCAGGGGCTGAGGGGGTTAGTGAGGATGTGAGGGCGTCATTGGATGCCCTCGTTGGGATGTTGGATAGGGAGGCCACAGAGGCCAGGGCTGAGGAGGAGGAAAGTAGGGCTATGGGGGCTTTTGCGGAGTTTATCTCCGGTGTGGGGAGGGTGGAGGGGACAGGAGAGGCTAGGGATGAGGCCGGGGAGGCCGAGGGTATGGGCACCGGGGCTACAGAGGCTGGTGTTGTTGTTGGGGCTGAGGCCGAGGAGGCCGTGTTCGAGGAGGATGAGGAGGAGGAGGACGACGGGATGGACGATCCTGACGAGGCCGAGGTGGACGCTCCTGGGTCCACACGGGCGGTGGTATGCTCCTAACCTTTTAGTCTTAGCCTTTTTATTTTGGTGTATATGCATGTGTTTTGGTTGGTATGAACAGGTTGTATATGTGTATTATACTCGTATATGTGTGTTTTAAATAGGCATGCTTGTGTATAAGTTAATCACGGTGGGATGTGTAAGCATGCTGATATGGGTTTGTTTTTATAGGGAGGGGGAAATTTCTATATATATATCCATGTTTGTTATATGCATATAAAGGAGAGAGAAATGATATAGCTAATATGCTTGCATGCAATACTTTTCTACGTGTATGTGATTTCGTACGTGTTTGATCATGGTAGAGCATGAGGGAGTGTATGCAAGCATTTCACGAGCCCAAGTCCTATATGCTTAGGTGTGTCTTAGGGAAAGTATAAGATTGATAGGCTGTGATGTAAGAAAGAGCGTGGGTGGTGATCACAGTGGGTTTTGATATATATATTTTGTTTGCATGCGTGATCATATGCGGAGTGGGAGGTGAACCTCTACGTGAATGTTTTTTTGTATTTGACATGAGAATTTTACTTTGCTAAGCATGATCTCTAAATGATTTTTGAGTTTTGGATTCTTACCTCTTGATCGCCTTTCTAACTAACCCATCACTTCTTCGTTTGTTTGTAGCGGCCGAATCGTATCCGGGCTTTATGGCACGGGATGAAGAGGTGGTATGATGCCTTGGGGCAGGAGGAGAGGAGCTTAGTGGATGGGGCGTTCTTCCGCTCCTTCTTTTTGATCGAGCCGTTCCACGTCCATCGCCCATATGTGGAGGCGTTGGCGGAGAGATGGGACCCGGAGAGTTGCACATTCATTCTCCCTACCGGCGCTGTTATGCCGACGCTCGAGGACGTCCATCGGATCACCGGCCTTCCGGTCTTGGGGAGGCAGTGATTGCGGCCACCCTTGCGGACTACAGGGGGCTTTTCTGAGAGTTGATCGGGGAATGGGAGTTTGTGGAGTGGGAGCGGACGCTGAACCAGATCCCTTTGGGGAGGCTTTCGGGGCAGTACGGCCTCGGTTCCTTTACAGAGCGCCAGAAGGGCAAAGCTGCAGCTAGCTTCGAGAGGAGGCGGGCGATGATCGAGGCGAGAGAGGAGGCCGCGTGCCCACAGAGGGCACGGAGGGAGTTGAGGGCGTTCTTTCTTTACTTCTTCGGCCGGGTCCTCTTCCCGACGGCTTCTGATAAGGTTTACTCTTACTCTCTTTCGCTGATGAGGGACCTGGAGGGCATGGGACGATATGCCTGGGGAGCGGCGATGCTTGCCCATCTATTTGCGGAGCTCTCGAAGAGGGTCAAGAGGGCCGGCGGAAAGAATCTTGGCGGCTTTGCACCATTTCTTCAGGTATGTGTAAGTGGTAAGTGTCTTCTTCTTGGTTTAGCTCACTTTGATCATGATAATTTCCCTCTTGCTTTCCTAGATCTTCGGGTACGAGCATTTCACCATCGATCGCCCGTCTTTGGCTCCGTTTGATCATGCCCTTCCTTGGGCTATGAGATGGGAACCCCGGGGGTCTTCTCGCTTGCACCGCCTCGCTCAATTCTGAGATTCCTTCCGTGTCTTGTCGGAGGAAGAGGTATATGTTTTCATCGAATTTCTTTGGCTTGTATTTGGTTTTCTTTTGACTAAGCGCTCTTCCTGTTTTTCGATGTTTTTTTTTTAGATGACGTGGAGGCCTTACTCGGAGGAGGTTCCCGAGGCTCTGGAGCGAGACGTCTGGTTGATCTATTTCAACAAGGTCGTGTTTCATGCGATCAGCCGGGTCGTCCGCCAGCTTGGCTATCATCAGTGGGTGCCCGATCCTCTGCCGCGGCGCCCCTTGATTCCGGTGGGTGGGATTCCTCGAGACACGAATCTCCCGAGGAATTACGTTACGTATGTGGCAGGATGGATGGGCCGAGGCGTCTTGGTGGAGCGACGTCCTGAGGTGACTTCGAGTGACGAATTCCTAGTTTGGTATCGTCAGGAGTATGCGGGTATCCTCGGGACGATGGAGGAGGAGATCTCGGACGCTTACGTAAGTTGGAAACTCTTTTTCCTTTCCTGGTTCTCCCTTGCTTGAATATTTTCTGAATGGTATTTGTTTTGTAGGTTGAGTTGAATGAGATGGAGAAGAGGCTCAAGGCCGCCAATGAGCACCTCCAAGCGCGGGCCAGGCAGATAGAGGCGTTGCGGGTGCAACAGAGACGCTTGTAGGACCAAGTCCGGGTCCTCGAGGCTCAGGTGGATGCTCTGTCGAGAGCGAGGGCCAATGGTGCCTCTTCTTCTTCCGCCCCTCCGCCTTCCATGGTTTCCGAGCGAGAGCTCGAGCTGACACGGATGGAGCTGGGCCAGGCAAGGGGTAGGGCTTCTCGAGCTGAGGAAGAGACGGACCGGCTGAGGTCCATGATGGCTTTGAGAGAGGAGGGGTTCATCACCCTAGGCCGTGAGGTCCATGATGGCTTTGAGAGAGGAGGGGTTCATCACCCTAGGCCGTGAGGTCCATGATGGCTTTGAGAGAGGAGGGGTTCATCACCCTAGGCCGTGAGAGGGACTCCCTCTAGATGAGGGTATCGGAGTTGGAGGCTTTGGCGGGCGTCCCTGGAGGTTTGATGGGGGACTTGGTTCGTTCTCTCTAGGCGGCCGGGGATAGGGACCGAGAGGCGCTCAGGGCATCAGAGGTGAGGGCGCGGGAGTTGGAGGAGAGGTTCTGAGCTGCCGAGGATCGGGCCAGGGCGACAGAGAGTCGCCTCTAACAGAGATTGGAGAGGAGAGACAGAGATATGCAGCAGGTCCACCTCTGGGAGGCGACTATGAGGGGGAAATTGGTTGGAGGGGGCTCCATGACCGAGGCGGACCTTGACCTTCTTCCGCTTGAGCATGACCATTCTCTCTCAGCTTCCTTGGCCACTGGGGCCACCTTCAGCCGTGCTTCTAGTCCTTCGGCGTCTCGGAGTCGTGGGATATATGCTAGGGCCGCATCTTCGGTTCGAGAGACTCCTGTCTCTCCTGATGCTCCAGAGGTTCAGTCCTCTCCTCAGCCACCGCTCCCTTCTCAGCCAAGCCAGGATGTTCCTCCCACTCAGCCTCCAGCGGATGACGATACGCCGAGGTATAGCTTCTTTGCATCTTGGTTTTAGGTAGAAGAATGGTATATATGCAAGGATGTCATGCTTTTCTTCTTTTCTTTTTGACTCAGGTGATTATTTCAGTGAAGTATAGCTCAAGACACTGTGGAGCTTGAAGCGTTTTGAAGGAAAAGATTCTCTTTTATGTACTCTCTTAGGTTTAGAAGATCAATCTATGTTTATGATTTTGGTGGGACAATTTAATTTCTTGTTTTGTATGCACGGTTTAGAGTATTTTAGCATGGATTTTTATGGATACGTATGTGCGTGTAGGTGAATCTTGGGTTTATAGGTTTGATTCATGGATGGACATGTGATTTTGAGACAGGGTTGTTTTTCGAAGTGTATACGTATTGGTTTTATGAACGTATATGTGTATGAAAAGTGTGTATGCAATTTTGTAAAGAAATGTTCTAGATAGGTATTGGAGATACGAAGACTTGATAAAAATGGGGCTGACAGCAGGTTTCAGGGTAGCAGGCAGGGGACAGCTAGTGTAAACTAGCCGCCCAGTGGGGGGCGGCTGGTTGTATTTAGCCGCCCCCTGCCTGGGGCATACTTTCCTGAAACAAAGGGCAGGGGCGGCTAGTTGGGTTTAGGCGCCTCTTGCCTGGGACAATTCTTCTGGTTTTTGCTTCTTGTCTGCTGTTGCTGAAAGCTTTTGTGACTGCTTCGACTCTCGAGACCTATAAAAACATCCTTTCATGGACCAAGTGTTAAATTTGTTCGGATTGCGCCCCTGCACTGACTTTCGAGCTCTTTCTTGCTTGAATTGTCAAGGGCTACAATCCATCTTAAGGTAAAACGAAAAAAAAATCAAATGCGAGAAAGTAAAGTGTGGGAAACCATGCTTTAGTATGCAAGGAAGGGATTCCAAGTGCGTGAGCGAAAAACTTTTAAGTGCGTGTGAAAGTGGGACAATTTTCTCTCAAGCATGTGCGGAAGGACGTAGAATGAAGGTAGGTGGGGGTAATCTTATCATTGATACGGGGGGTCAATTTTAACATTTCAAGAAAATCGAATGCCTACGTGCTTTGGAAAAGAAAAATGCGAACTTATGCGTAAGTATTGTGGCATAAGTGGGCATTTTAATTCTTCAATGGTTTTTCTATTATGTGAGAGGGCAATGTTCTCGATCTTCTTAAGTAAAAGATACCATCAAGTTCCCGTGGAGGAGCCCTTGTGGTCACCTATGTCCAAACCAGAGTTGTATTTGAAAGGTAAAGGCCTTAGGTGCCGGCTTTTCTAGGTTCATGGTTCTCAAATGCTTGATCTTATTATTCTAAACATGTTGAAAAATCCATGAGTGTACCAGGAGTCAAGTTTAGATAAGCTTCCTTCGGATAGGCAAGTTTCTAAGTGAACTCATGTGAGTGTGTGTAATTTGTAAACCTGGAAATGATCTACCCTTGGTCAAAATTTCTCCTTTCCCAGTAGACATAGTCCAATTTTGAATCCCATTGCAAAAAAATAAAAGGGGGGGGGGGGAATTGTGTAAGAGTAATATCTTCCTTTTGGGCAATATTTTAGAATTGTCCCAGTCTAGCATATATCCTACTTTCTAGGTCCCTCTTGCTTTCTTCTTTTTATTACTTCTTTATTTTATGTTGAAAGTACAGTCCGTTGTTTTGATATGTACTGGTATAGCCGTTGTCTAGCGTATACCGTGCGTAAAGGCGTGAAAGACTGCTAAAATAGAGGGTTTAACCCGTTCACTTGGGTGTTATTTTTCTTTTGTTGGCCTCTCATTGCCTGATTTTTGTTTTGATTTGAGGGGGGGCTCTTCTGTTTTCCTCCCCGATTCTTTTCGTGCTTCCCCTCTAGAAGTGTTTGTATAGTGCTAGAGCAAGTTTTGGGACATATGCCAGGTCTAGGTAACTCCTCATTTTGACCTAGGGTTAATATGAGTGGGGCGGAAATAAGGGAGGTTTTGCTTTGGGGGTTTTAAATTCTCCCAGTCTACGGGGTAGGCAATTTCTCTTCCATCAGGTAAATCGATCGTCCAGTTATACGTGTGTGAATGAAGAGGCATGATTTGGTGGAGATGTGTTCAAATAGATACGAGTATCTTTGAGAGTCTTATAGTTCTATCATCAAGTACTAAACGCTGGAAATCGCGGGAAGAAAGAATAATAATTCTCAAGTATTGAAAGCTATTCCTGCATGGAATTTCTTTAGATAAAGTGCATTCCACGAACCTGAAACCTCGACTCCTTCGGCATCTACCAAGCGGTAGGCATTCCCGGAATAGGCATGGGTGATCACATAGGGTCCCTCCCATGTGGGTTGCAACTTTCCTCTTGGGTGAGGCTGTCTTGATGGCATGATTTGCTTAAATACTACTTCCCCGATTTCAAATTTTCTTTTTATTACCTTCTTTTCAAATGCCCTTGCCACCCTTCTTTGGTAGGCCTGGGCATGATCTGCCACTCTTAATCTTTTCATTTTTTTTGTTGTTTTGTTTTTTTTCTTTTTTTTTCTTTTTTCTTTTGCTTTTTTTTTTGTTTTATAAAGCGTGTAAAGGTTTGGAAATAGTAAAGCATGTAAAAGATGGTATACGTAGCACTGAAGGATGACCTCCAGGAATGATAATGCAAGGTGAGTCATCTATGGAGGCTCAAATTGCAGGTTCTTTAGGGGAATGATACTTGAATTTTCTGATGTATCATTCATCGTGTATCGATTTCCTCTATTTTGAAGCGCGTTTGACGCCTTCTTAGCCACTGTTGTTCAGCGTCTATTCTGACAGCATCTATTAGAATATCAAATCCTAAATATCGTTGAAAATGCAAGTGGCGCTTGGTCTGCCTTGAACCCTTAGTAGGAAGAGAATATTTCCTCAAAGGGGGGTCAATCAATAAAGATGTGGATATGGAAAAGCAAGTCAGAGGGGTGACTATTGACTGAATTGGTGCAAGGGAGCACGAATCAACGTGATGTTGAGTCTCTAATGATGGTGAGAGTGAAGACTCTTCGACTGGAGTAATCAGGGGCTTATGGATCTGATATAGAATAATTGATTTGGATATTGCGGGGAAATCCGGAGGAAAGATCTCCTTAGGTAGATGAGATGGCAAGTCTGGCAATTTGGATGGCTTGACTGCTCCCTCAAATTGTGCATTTTTAAATATGAGTGGTTCTGGTTCAAAGATATGCATAATTGTTTGAATCGAATCTGGATCAGTCTGAGAATCTGATGAGTCAGAAGGTGAGTTATCCGAGACCACCAAGGTAGGTTCGACGTGCATTGATATGATTTGATCTTGAGTAGTAGAGACAAGGGGTATTCAGATTTAATTGATTGTATGGATTGGATGATAGATTCAGGTTGTATTGGGGAAGGGTAAAAAAGTTCTGCTAGTTCTCCTGCCAAAAACTCTTCATCATCGTCAGAGTCCTGCTTGGGAAATTCTACGGGTTCAATAGTTTCAGGTACTGGAGACTCATAGGTCGATGGGGGAGGAATAGTGGTGTGTTTCCTTTGTGGCGGTTGCCGGGGAACAAAGGATTGTGTCCTCGGTGCAGCAAGGGGGCATGCAGGAAGAACAATGGCTGGATTGCCATTGGGTTGATCAGGTCGTGCCTGGGAGGAATAGTTCAATGGTCGGATGGGACCTCCCTTCATGGGTTGAACTAGGATGGGTACGGGTACTTGTTCTGTGTATAGGGGGAGGGGTCTGATAGGGTTTGGGTGTATTGGGGAAGGTGTTGGATGGATTAGGCCACCCGGAATGATCATAGGCGGGTCTTCTGGTTCTTCCATCAAGGGTACTATAGTAGGTTCTAGCTTTTGCTTTCCAATATTCGTTATAGGATCTACATGTACAGAGATCTGATTTATAAAGTTTTGGAATATAGGATTTAGTCGTGTCGGTAAGGGTACGGGTACTGATCGAGTAGTGAAATTTTGGTTGATTGACCGAGGCGGTGCATACCCGGATGAACCGGACGTGTACTGTCTCGAAGTCGTTCCTCGATCAGGAACCCGTACTCCGTATGGGTAGAGTGCCGATACTTGGGTAATAATCCCCTCTACCATGGGGGTTTGCACCTTACGAGGCGGTTGTCCAACCCTATGGCTGATAGGTGGGGACTAGGTTTGGACTACTGGGGCTGCACAACTGGAAATCCTGTTGTGGCGGTCAATTAGAAGCTGATACATAGTACAGTCTCCGTACGAAAGGCTCGTATGAAGCTCTGGACTCAAGCTCTGTAACATCATATCAATTTCTTGACATTCTGTGAGTTGCAGGCCGGCTCGGTGGACGAGTGTATGCCATCGAGACACGTATTGCTCGAATTCCTTCCTAGGCCTCATCTCTCTACGGTTAAATCTAAATAGAGGGGGTTCTAATCCTCTGGTAACCATAGCGGCCCAAGAATTTCTCGCTTACAGCCGAGAAATTCGACAAGTGATCTACAGGGAGGGTGGAGAACCATTGTAGTGCTTCTCCTTCCAATGATTTCTGGAAGAGGAAGACTAGCAGAGGTTGATTATCTAGAAACGGGCGCGCGTCTACATAAAAAGCAATTAAATGAATGTCTGGGTCTCCACGACCGTTATACCGGCAGAATTTGGGGATTTTGAATCCCTCCGGTAGCTGGACTGACGGGATTTGTCTCAGGTTATGTAGAGACATGTGCTTGGGGGCTGAGGGACCAGTCTCGGAGAGGATTCTCCGGATGGTTTCATCCAGTGTTTCTCCCCTAGGAGGGCTGCCTAGCCGTCCTGGGTTTGGGGTGGCCTGGTAAGGGCTTGGGGTGGAAACGGCTGGGAATATTGGATTCGCGGGGGAAAGGGGGGCGAACGAAAAGACGCTCGGGTTGACCGAGTGACTGGGTGTGAATGGGGTTTTGGGAACGGCCTTATGGGTTTCAACAGGGGCATCCTGTCTTAGGGTTTTGACCTAGCGGTAGTCGGTGAGGTCATGAAACATGTCCTCTACGGATTGGTATCCTAGACTGGCCATCTTTTCCTCTAGATGGGTCAGGAATTGCGTGGCCTGACCCTCTTGGTGGGTTCTTTCCTCTAGTATCTACTCCTCTATGCGGGATATCAGGATGCGTGTGAAATGATTGCGCAGATATAAAGCAGTAAATAAAGCGGTAAAGCAGTAAATAAAGCGGTAAAGCAGTAAATAAAGCGGTATAAAGCAGTGAATGCAGATATATAGCAGTAAATAAAGCGGTAAACGATTGCGCAGCGGTGTGCGGCTTACAAAGCAGTAAAGAATTGCGCAGCGGTGTGCGGCTTACAAAGCAGTAAAGGATTGCGCAACGGTGTGCGGCTTACAAAGCAGTAAATGATGCTGTGATGTGAATTAGAGGAGGAACTTATTCGAGGGGTGGGAAACTCTAACCATCCTAGAGGGTTGATAGCATTCTAGTCAAGCTTGTAAAAGGGGGCAGTGGAGGATTACCTTTTGTTGTTTTTCACGAGGGAGGTCCCACCGTGATCGCCAGATTTTTCGGTGTCGTCGGGAAGGCCTCCGAAGGCTGTGTGTCGGTGCTTTCGGAAAGGGTCCCGGCGGTGCGCGGGTGCGCGTGCATGTGTGGGGGTTCTTCGGGGATTCGGATCGGATGCGTGCTCTGGCGGGCTCGGTCGGATCGTCTTCTCGGAAGGGTGAGGGGTGTCGTTCCTGGTTGAGGCGCCCGATTGCGGCTCAAGAGGATTCCAGGGTTTGTGTGATCGCCACCTACTTTTTCTAAAAGCAGGAAAAGGGGTCGGGTTGGATTTGATCGCCTACGTGGGGAGTTTGTGGGGTCTCCGCTCTGAGACACGGATATACCGTACGCAGAGGTGAAAAACAGGTAATCCTATTCTGCTTCCGGGGCTTGACTAAAGGAGTCTTGGGACATAGGGGTGCAAATGGGGTGTGTATAGTGGGCGGCTAGTGGGATCAAGCCGTCTGGTCAGGGGCGGCTAATAGGGTTTAGCCGTCCGGGGCCTGGTCTGGTTTGGGCAGAACTTCAGTAGGTTTGGTTTTGGACAGAGGCTAAGCTAAGCTTAGCCCGGGTTTCTGGAGGGTGGAATGAGAGGGTATTTTATGTAGGGAAATGGGTATTTCTCTCAAAAAAGGGGCTCTCTCTCTCTCTCTCTTGGGATTTCTAGTGGGGAAAGGGAATGTGAATTGTGGGTTGTGGGTTGTTGATGTGAATTGGTTTTTTTTTTAAGGCTTGGGACCTCCTCTATTTATAGTAAAAGAGAGGCAGGGGAATATCCAGGGGGTAGTGGAGTGGGTTGGCTTCGATTAGACCCCTCATTAATTCTCTGGTTCTTCTGTCAGAGACCAGGTGAAGGGCGGCTAGTGCTAACTAGCCGCCCAGGATGGGGCGGCTACTTCCTGGTAGCCGCCCCTATCATAACCTGCCAAACGTCCCATCTCTAACAGGCGGTGGCTTGGGTCGATCTGGCCGAGTTAAGGCGGCTAAAGGTCATCACCCACCGCAATGATCAGCATTTAATACTGCTTTATGTCCCATCCAGGGGACTGGTCCAAAGTCGGCCAGGGGGGGGCGGCTAGTACTAACTAGCCGCCTGGTATGGGGCGGCTAGTTAGGTCTAGCCGCCCCTAGCCAGGGGCTTAGGGTTTCTGGGTTTCTGGTTTTCAGCTTAGGGCTTGGTTTAGGGTTTTGGGGTTTATGTTAGGGCTAGGGCTAGGGCTAGGGTTTTAGGGTTTGGGTTTAGGTTAGGGTTTCCGGTTAGGGCTAGGGTTAGGGTTTCCGGTTTCCTGAACTTCGGTTCTCTACTTGATGTCCAACTGTGGGATATTTCCGGGTGTTTCTTGAAGTATTTCTGTCTCTCTAGACGGTCAAAATTGGGGTATCTATAGGTGTACTCGCCCATGCGTTACGTTTCTGAGTATGTCTTCGATAAGTAAGGTCGACCAACCAGACCTGGTGTCTGGTCGTGTCTTAGACTACTCGTTCCCGAGGAGTAAGGTTGACCGACCAAACCTGGCGTCTGGTCGTGCCTTAGACTACTCAAGGTGATATTTTCTCACGAGATGTTCGATCGTCCGACTAGATCCTTTAGTCTAGTCATGTCTACACACCTGATGATGTCATCAAAAAGTCGTTCATCTTGGATCGGGTCTTGTGGGCCCTAAATCAGATGGCTCATGTCCATCTTACCTTGACACATGTCCTAGCGCAGATTTTTACCTCCACAACTATGATTCCACAGTCTATGTACATCAAACCTCCTCGGGAAAAAAATTTATATTATAATTACCATAAAGTCTCTTAAAATACTTATTTAAACAAGATGTGTGTGTGTGTGTGTGAGAGACTCTATAGTGATAACCTGCTGCCTAGCTTAAGTGAGATATAGTCATCTAGATAACAATGCCACAAGGAGATGAACGGAAACTATGCCTTAACCTAGTTCTCAACATATACATGTGAACATATTATAAGGTGGTGTCATGTGATTTATATAATAACAGATGAAACATGGTGTCATCATGTTTTCCATAACTGCAGGTAGCTACCTAAGGTCACGAATAAAATGATAAAAGAAGTAAAAACAAAAGGGAGATCGAGTAAGAGAGGTATTAAGAAATGCTCTCAGCTCAGCCTTTCTTATGCTTTGATAAAGGTTTCACTGAACGAAAAAAAATAGCATCCCACAGGATGCAGACTCTATCTGCCTTGAAGATGTGAAGGCTTCAGTCTTGCAAGTTGCAAAAAATGTTTTTGCTCACCCATGCAACCAAAATTAAATTGAGCTGAAAATCTATATGCTGAAAATAAAATTTCAATGCAATGATCATCATTTTTTTATGGAAAGTAGTGTCGATGGAGTTATTTTAAAGATCAAGAAAAACATACATAGTATAAAGTATTCATTTATCAGAGAGCAAAAGAAAGGGGAGGGGTTGAAAAGGAAGCAGAACTTGATACCTCTGTTCATAATTATAGCTCAAATATATATAATATATACCTAACACATATAAATGGAGGGGTAGAAATTTGGCTTACCAGATTTGGGTAAATGGACTCGGCCTCTCTCGTTCTCCTCTGCCCGAATGAGCTTCGTTCCACCAGTCAGCAACTTCTGAGCGTCTCTAACACCGGGAGGTGGGGGTCCTGCAGAAGACCATCCAACGCTGAAGTCAATAAAATGGTCAAATAAAAGGGTTTAGCAAAAAGAAATTATGCATACCTTCTCTGTGAGGAGGTGTCCCCTATTTATAGAGGATTATGGATGGTGCTAGGGTTTCTTGTTTACCTCTCCCATTGGACGGTCGAGAATTCCCCAGTCATCAATGAGGAGATCAAGGATATACTCTGAAGATTTTGTCAATTATAAGTTGACATATTTATCCATATTTGATGGAGATTTGGTAGACAGAGTCAATAATGACCAGATATTGTGAATCATTTAGTGTTGATGGAGATTAAATGATGATAATGACTATTCAGTGCCATAGATTTATATAGATCGGTACAATCATTGATTGGATTAGATACTAACTAGGTCGGTCGTGAGCCTCTGGGCCGAAGCTATTCATATTGAGGCCAGTTGGGCCGTTGCATTGTCGGGCTGAGCCTAATCAGCAGGTTTGCTAGGTCGGATTCGGGCCTGGCAGATTGTTGTTTGGTTGGTTGGGACGACATGGGCTTCGTTACCCAGTCCATCACGTGTAGTCCAAAAATTTGGCACCCACAGATGCCCCATTTTTCTCATTCAACTGGTAGTCATTCCTGTAGAATGGGAAAAACATTTCGAGGCGCCACATGTTGGGTTTCCACCGTTGTCATGTCAAAATGATTTGCCTCGGACGAGATGCGCATCCTCTCAGATTCGGCGACACCTTTTGCGTCGAGAGGAGTGTGTAGCGGAGGCGTCAGTCGTCAGGTCATCTAGATTGACGGAACATCGCCTTAAGAAGGCTAACCGTCGCCGCGACAACAACATCGGTTACGGAGCGCCATGATGAGCTACCTCGTTTTTGAAGAATGGCGTGGAGGAGACGAGGGTACGCGGATGTTACTTATAAATAGTGTCGTGAGGATGGCTTCGTCTCTCCCTTCGCATTCTCTTAATTTGTCCCCTTCATTTAAGCCATCACTGTCCAGCAAAAATGGTGCAGAGATGACTTCTGCTCCCGCGCGGGGTGACGGTGAAGCTGGTGGAGGGCGGTCTGTTCATTCGCGATGGAGCAGGTCTCCTCGCGGGGGAGGCCTACCTTTCCGTGTACCATCTCACGGCCATTCAATTTCCTATCCATCCCTTCATTCTGACCTTTCTCTCGTTCTTCAGGTTGACACCGATGTAGGTTCACCCGAACGTGTTTCAGGTTCTCGCTGCCACCCTGTACCTGAATGAGACACGAGGATATTGCCTTGGAATCCACGAGGTGATGCACTTCTACCGATTGGCCGGGTGTCCAGGGAGTTCGCAGCGGTTTTGCTTCGTCATGCGAGGTCTTAAGTACCTTATGCAGTGTTATATATGTGTCAATTTTTAGCCTTCTGGTAACCGTTAGGTCATTTCTGGCCATTTTCAAAATTTTCTTTTTCGATCGGAACAGCAAGGATTTTGGCTTTTAGCCATCTGTGGGAGCTAGAAAACTCCGATTGAAAATCTAACTACGGATTATGGGTCCTGGTACCGTTTTATACCACCCATAATTATTTCATCGAATTGCGATTACGTTTTAGAAAATTATGCAGTTCTGAATCGTATCCGGATTTTGGTCAAATTTGGGAAAGTCAAAGAGAGAAGACCTTGACCAAGTCAAAGGATGACTTGGACCAAGTCAAAGAAGACCTTGACTAGTCAAATGTGACTTTTGACTAGTCAATGGGTTTTGTTTTTTTGTTTGGTTGGGTTGACCTAGGTCAAACCTCACCTAACCCCTTTTTGAGCATTAAGTGCTCTCTCTCTCTCTCTTTTTCTCTCCCTCTCTCTCCCTCCCCCTTGTCAACGTGGATCATTTTTCACTCCCTCTCTTTGTTTATTTTTTTTGTTCTAAGTGTGTGTGTGTGTGTGAGAAAGAAAGGAGAAGAAGAACTCACCAAAAGCAAAGGTGTGTGTGTGACTATGTGTGTGTCTATGTGTGTTGTTGTTGATTCCCTCTCTTTAGCTTCCTTTAGAACCCCCTTTATCCACTGTTTTCAGCCAAGTAGGGGCTGGTTGGAAGGCTAGGGAGGGGTGGTAGTGGTGGTTGTGGTGGAGGTTGCGCCGGGTGCACCCGAGGGGCCCCGAAACCCCACCATTCCCTTCCCCCTCCTTTGGTAGCTTTCTTTCCCCCTCTTTTCTTTGGTTTCTTAGTGTTAGGGGCTGTTAGGGAGTCATGCATGCTAGTTGGTTGAGTTAAGGGTGAGAGGAGAGGACAAGAAATGGTTTTGGCACACTTGGGCGCGCGCGCGGACGCGCGCACAGGAGGGGCCCAGGTGGCCTGGCGGGTGTGCAGACGCGCGCGAGCGTGCGAGGCGCAGTGCACGCGCACTGTGCGCGGGGCTGAGCGGGAGCGCGCGCGAGCGTGCGCGCGTGCGCGAGCTGCGCGTCTGGGCGCGCGAGTGCGCGTCCGGGTGCGCGGCGAGGGGTTGGACGTGCGGGCAGCGCGTCCGCAGGCGCGGGTCAGTGCGCCATCGAGCGCAGGGGCGCGTGCCCGCGTGCTTGCGCGTGCGTACGCGTGCGGGGGCCATGCGTTTGGCTGCCCGGGGGCTCGGGTAGGTCTCGGGGCACTCAGACATGTGTGCGTACGTGCGTACTCGCATGCGTGTGAGCCCGTATGCGTGCATATCCAAGTCTTTGGCATTTCTAGTTGTTTTAAGTGTCTTTATGTGGTTTTACTCACCTATTTGGATGCCTTGTCTTGCAGATCTTGGCGAGCGGTCCCGCGACGACCCGGTTTACTGTGAGTGGGTCAATCCAACCCAGTCGGGAGGTGTTCGATGCACGTAGACGTGCATTGCCCTCCCCTGGGGCACCATAACCACATATTAGCCTTCTTAAATGTGCATGTTATTGCTTATCTTGCTAGGTTGCATCCATGCCTTATTAGACTTAATATGTTAGGACCATATACTCTAGTATCATGTGTAGGGACTCATACTTGTCTATGTATTGTGTCCCATGATTAGTTTAACCATGTATTAGTGCTTACATGTATGCATGAGTAAGGCATGACTAAGGTAGTGACCTTAATTGTTTTTCTATCATGTTAGACTTGTATACTAGAGTATTACATCCATGTGTTATACATATGAGCCCAAGCATGTCTTAGACAATATTATAATTTTGTTATAGCATTATTTGTATGCTTCCTTGATTAATTCCTTATGTAATTATTTATATGTTGTATACTTCATCTCTATATATCTTATATATAGATAGCGGCCATGAACCTTGCTTAATAAGATTAAGCAAGTGTATGACCTCTGATGGGGTTATACCGTGGCATTGTCATTACGAATCATCTGTCTTCCCCGCATCTGAGTTATGCGCTCTGGTGGGAATTCATGACAATTCGTAACCTTATCGACGATGGATCCATGAGGATCAAAACCGCGTATGTCGAGTGCTCTCCCCTTCGTCGCTTCCGTGTCGAAGCTACCCGGGTTTAGTTGTCCTGCTAGGCTCTCCCAGACACTATTCATGACGCCGGGTGGTGCGCCCATACGGTAGAGGTAGAGGTCATGGGAGGATACCAGGTCGAGGCTACTCGGCAGAGGGCTACCGGAAGACGAAAGGTGTAGACCAGTTGACCCCTTTTCCCCAATTGTCCTATGTCACCTAAGGGTGATGGTGAGGGTGAGGGTGAGGGTGTAGTGGGTTGGGTTGAGACCCGACCCAATGACTTAAGTGACTGTTCCATCTGTTGGAACCCCAATCACTCAGAATATTTCTGATGGTGTGGTGGGTTGGGTGACACCCGACCACCGGCTTAAGCTATTGATCCAGTTATTGTGACTTGATTGCTTGAAATATTAATATGAGTTGTGATGCTTGGATCGTACCATTCACTGAGCGTGTGGCTCACCCTTCGCATATGTTTTCTCCAGTTGTTGCGGAGTCAGATCTGTAGGAGGAGTTCCGCAAGGCGTGGTACTTGTAGCGGAGCAGCGTTCGAGTTTTGTCTCCGAGTGAGAGAGGCCATCAGCATCCCCTGTTTCCTTGTATGTATTGCTACTCGTGCTTGAGCACGGTACTGGTGTTTGATGTCTTTGTTGTATATTGGCTCTCACAGGACAGTTGATTATGTGTTCCGGTCTGTAATATGTCTTTAAATTACAGACTAAGTCATTTTAAGCTTCCGCCATATGTTTATATATCATGTCAGCTCCTTGTTAAATGCTTTAAGTACCTTTGATGATTGAGTAGAGTCTTTTATTGACCTCGTGTACGGATTGCTGATATATATATTTGCCACGTCTCGGAGACGGCCGCTCTGGATCGTGACAAAAGTTGTTATCAGAGCCTGGTCCTGTCAGAGCCAATTGTCGTCTTAGAGATGAGTCCTAGGATTTCTATATGAGTATTCTGATCCTAGTGTCTGTTTCTTAGGTTGCTGATATGCCTCCTCACAGACGGATGCACGGACGCGATCTCCCTCAGGCCTCGGAGGTTTCCGAACCTACCTGGGGTGAGGAGTCTACTGACGAGTCCTTGGCTATTGGGCTAGGACCCACGCAGCGGCCTCCTGCATGGGAGCGTGCTTACGCTCGCATAGCAGATCTACTAGAGACTCTGACTTGTGTACTAGAGGCTCAGACTGCGGCGTTTGCGGATCAGGCGCGAGTGATCCAGGAGCTGAGGGAGGCCTGTGGGGTGGCCCCGCAGGTACCCTTAGTTGCTGATCCACCAGTAGTACCAGTTGTTCTCCCTGTACCGAGGGAGGTTCCTGTGGAGGAAGTTCAAGGATGCCGCGAGAGCATGCGGCCCCGTCATGATCGACCAGCGGCCGCTGCTACACCAGTGGGAGTGGTGCCAGTTCAGGGTCCTGCACCCATTGCTGTCGTTTCGATCCCTGTTAGAGGACCGAAGATGCGACGATGTTACCACTGTCAGTGAGTCGGCCATCTGGCCAATGCTTGCCCAGATGCTGGCCAACCTCCTGTGCCACGACAGCAGCCGCAGCCGCAGCGTCAGCAGAGGCAGCCACAGGGTGGCCAGGTGGAGCAGAGGAGGCAACCAGCGCAGCCTGCGAGGCGTGCCCCTGCTCCTCAGCCGCAGCTCGTTCAGGGTCGTGTTGCAGCGCCTATGATCGATGAGGCGCAAGCTTCGGGTAGCGTCATCCGAGGTATTGTTTTGATCTCCCAGCTTCCTGCTTATGTGCAATTTGATTCTGGGGCCACGCACTCGTTCGTGTCTCCCGCTTTCGCGAGACGGATGGGTGCGGTGTCAGCCCTCTTAATGCGGTGCTGGAGATATAATTACCGGTCGGAGACCGTATTCTCCTCGTTCTGTGTATCGGGGTGTATCGTGGCGATCGCGGAGCATGAGTTTCCAGTGGAGTTGGTCGAGCTCGCCATGACGGACTTCGACGCCATCCTGGAAATGGATTGGCTCTCAGCTAGCCACGCCAATATCGACTGTTTCGCTAAGTCGGTGTCTTTCCGCATCCCTGGCCGAAGGTCCTTCCAGTTCGTGGGCGATCGGGACAGGGCACTTTTGGGATTCGTATCGTCCATCCAGGCGTGGAGACTCCTTCAGGGAGGATGCGAGGGTTTTCTGGCGTACATCGCTGAGGAGGATGCACCACTGCGGGCAGATATCAGTCAGACTCCGGATCGTGGCGGAATATCCGGAGGTTTTTCCCGATGATCTTCCGGGTCTACCACCGGATCGCGCGATCGAGTTTGAGAATAATCTAATTCCGGAGACCGAGCCGATTTCGAGGGCTCCGTACCGGATGGCCCCAGCAGAGCTGAAAGTGCTTAAGGAGCAACTGGAGGAGTTGCTCAAAAAGGGGTTCGCACGTCCGAGTGTCTCTCCGTGGGGAGCCCCAGTTCTCTTCGTCCGGAAGAAGGACGGTTCGCTACTACTTTGTATTGATTACAGACAGCTGAACAAGCGGACCGTGAAGAACAAGTACCCCTTACCGTGGATTGATGATTTGTTTGACCAGCTCCAGGGAGCGCGTGTCTTTTTTTCAAAGATCGATCTCCGTTCAGGCTATTATCAGCTGAAGATCCGGGAGTCGGATATTCCGAAGACGGCCTTTCGCACCCGTTACGGGCACTACGAGTTTCGAGTACTGCCGTTTGGGTTGACGAATGCGCCGGCAGCCTTCATGGATCTGATGAACCGGGTATTTCGACCCTTCCTCGACTCCTTTGTAGTAGTCTTCATTGACGATATTCTGGTGTACTCGAGGAGTCTTGAGGAGCACGCTGACCATCTTCGCACTGTCTTGGAGACCTTGGCCCGACATCAGTTGTTCGCCAAGTTCAGTAAGTGCGAGTTCTGGTTGGAGCGTGTGGCCTTCCTTGGCCATGTTATTTCCGGTGAGGGTATATCTGTGGACCCGGACAAGACGCTTGCCGTGTCGAATTGGCGGCGACCGTCGAACCCCACCGAAATTCGGAGCTTCCTTGGGTTGGCGGGTTATTATCAGAGATTCGTTGAGGGTTTTTTTGAAGATAGCCATCCCTTTGACCCGCCTCACCTGGAAGGATGTCCGGTTCGAGTGGTCCCCATCCTGCGAGGAGAGTTTCCAGGAGTTGAAGCGAAGACTCACCTCAACGCCAGTTCTTACCATTCCGTCTGGGAGTGGTGGATTCGCAGTCTACTCAGATGCGTCGCGGCTGGGTTTGGGTAGCGTCCTGATGCAGAACGGTAAGGTTGTTGCTTACGCGTCGCGTCAGTTGAAGCTCCATGAGCAGAATTACCCCACCCATGACCTGGAGTTAGCAGCGATCATCTTTGCGCTGAAGATTTGGAGGCACTACCTCTATGGCGACGAGTTCGAGCTCTTCACGGATCACAAGAGCCTGACTTACTTGCAGTCCCAGCCGGAGATCAACATGCGTCAGAGACGTTGGGTCGAGTTCCTGAAGGACTATGATTGCGACATCGCTTATCATCCGGGTAAGGCGAATGTCGTGTCGGATGCTCTCAGTAGGCAGCCTTTGGGCATGGCCGCCTACTTGGTGGTGCGTCGTTGGAGGCTTCTGGAGGAGGCCGTTTGCTGGATCAGCGTTCGGGAGACGCCTGCTGGTGGCTTTCTAGCCAGGTTAGTGGTGCTGCCTGTTCTCCTCGACGAGATCCGCACGGCACAGGGGCGGGATCCTCACCTTCTGGTCCTTTTTGAAGGCGTCACCCGGGGTGAGCGACCGGATTACCAGATTCGCGAGGATGGGATCCTGCGGTTCAGAGGCCGAGTATGTATTTCCTGACGACGCAGAGCTGAAGCAGAAGATCTTGGACGAAGGCCCATCGTACGAAGTACACGGTGCATCCTGGTGGCATGAAAATGTACAGGGGCCTTCGTCGTGGCTACTGGTGGCGTGGGATGATTGCGAAGGTTGGCCGTTTCGTTGCCGTTGCTTGGCATGCCCTCAGGCGAAGTTTGTGAATCATCATCGCGTTGAGTGGTGTCAGTCCATCCAGATTCCTTAGTGGACGTCGGAGTGAGTTATCATGAATATCATCGCGGGCTCGCTAAAGTCACGTTCGGGTCACGACGCCGTCTGGGTGATCACTGACCGACTGACTAAGTCCGCACTTTTCCCCCCCTATCCAACTAACTGAGTCTCTTGACGCATCAACACGGGTATGAGCCTCCGCGATGGTTGTCTTCATGGCACTCCGGTCGGTGCTATTTCGGGCTGAGACGCGTGGTTTACTTCGAGGTTCTGGCGCAGCCTTTGGCAGGCTTTTGCGCGAGCCTCCCTTTAAGTACAGCGTTTCGATACCGACGGACGGTCAGGCAATGAGGACGATTTAGACCTTGGAGGATATGCTAAATGCCTGCATGCTTGACTGTGGGGCAGTTGGAGAGGCATCATCCATTTGCTGGGGTTTGTCTGTGAGACGACTGCCATTCGAGCATCCTGATGAATTGTATGAGGAACTCTACGGGCGCGGTTTTATACCTCCCTTGTGTTGGGACGATTGTGGAGCGCCAGTTGGACTGGCCGCAAATAATTTATTGACCTTGCGGTGGCCGAGATGGTTCGTGTGTGCCTCTGCACCACCCGGAACCGTCGGAAGGACTACGCAGGTCATCGTCGCCAGGAGCTTACCCTTAGGATTGGCGACCATGTTCCGGGCGATGTCCTGGTATTTGGGCATCCTCATTGTCGACGTCCGGGGCGAGCTGAGTCGGCCTTCCATCGGACCGGTTCTCATCCTGGAGCAGTTTGGGGAGGTGGCCTTTAGCCTAGCCTTGCCCCCACACTTGGCCTAAGCCCATGACGTCTTCCATGTCTCGCAGCTGAGGCGTTAAATCCACAATCCTGCTCACATTATCGCGTTCAAGCCGCTCGTCTTCGAGTCGGGCTTGTCATTCGTGGAGCAGCCAATCGAGATCTTGGACCGACGTGAAAAGAAGCTCCGCACCAAAACTGTCTCGTCGGTTAAGGTGCTTTGGCAGCACCGTTCAAGTGCCGAGGCCACTTGGGAGCGCGAGGACGCCATGCGTGACGCATATCCACATCTTTTTCCTTCTTAGATGTTTTTGTATTAAATTTTGTGGACAAAATTTCCTAAGGGGGGGGGGGAGAATGTTATATATGTGTCAATTTTTAGCCTTCTGGTAACCGTTGGGTCATTTCTGGCCATTTTCGAAATTTTCTTTTTCGATCGGAACCGCAAGGATTTTGGCTTTTAGCCATCTGCGGGAGCTAGAAAACTCCGATTGAAAATCTAACTGCGGATTATGGGTCCTGGTACAATTTCATACCACCCATAATTATTTCATCGAATTCCGATTACGTTTTAGAAAATTATGCAGTTCCGAATCGTATCCGGATTTTGGTCAAATTTGGGAAAGTCAAAGAGAGAAGACCTTGACCAAGTCAAAGGATGACTTGGACCAAGTCAAATGTGACTTTTGACTAGTCAATGGGTTTTGTTTTTTTGTTTGGTTGGGTTGACCTAGGTCAAACCTCACCTAACCCCTTTTTGAGCATTAAGTGCTCTCTCTCTCTCTCTCTTTCTCTCCCTCTCTCTCCCTCCCCCTTGTCAACGTGGATCATTTTTCACTCCCTCTCTTTGTTTATTTTTTTTGTTCTAAGTGTGTGAGTGTGTGAGAAAGAAAGGAGAAGAAGAACTCACCAAAAGCAAAGGTGTGTGTGTGACTATGTGTGTGTTTATGTGTGTTGTTGTTGATTCCCTCTCTTTAGCTTCCTTTAGAACCCCCCTTTATCCACTGTTTTCAGCCAAGTAGGGGCTTGTTGGAAGGCTAGGGAGGGGTGGTAGTGGTGGTTGTGGTGGAGGTTGCGCCGGGTGCACCCGAGGGGCCCCGAAACCCCACCATTCCCTTCTCCCTCCTTTGGTAGCTTTCTTTCCCCCTCTTTTCTTTGGTTTCTTAGTGTTAGGGGCTGTTAGGGAGTCATGCATGCTAGTTGGTTGAGTTAAGGGTGAGTGGAGAGGACAAGAAATGGGTTTGGCACACTTGGGCGCGCGCGCGGGTCCATCCGCGCGCGTGCGCGCGCAGACGCGCGCACAGGAGGGGACCAGGCGGCCTGGCGGGTGTGCAGACACGCGCGTGCGCGTGGGCGCGCTAGCGAGGGCGCGCGCGGGGAGCGTGCGAGGCGCAATGCACGCACACTGTGCGCGGGGCTGAGCGGGAGCGCGCGCGGGCGCGCGCGAGCGTGCGCGCGTGCGCGAGCTGCGCGTCTGTGCGCGACGAGGGCCTGAACGTGCGGGCAGCGCGTCCGCAGGCGCGGGTCAGTGCGCCATCGAGCGCGGGGGCGCATGCGCGCGTGCTTGCGCGTGCGTACGCGTGCGGGGGCCATGCGTGTGGCTGCCCGGGGGCTCGGGTAGGTGTCGGGGCACTCGAACTTGTGTGCGTACGTGCGTACTCGCATGCGTGCGAGCCCGTATGCGTGCATATCCAAGTCTTTGGCATTTCTAGTTGTTTTAAGTGTCTTTATGTGGTTTTACTCACCTATTTGGATGCCTTGTCTTGCAGATCTTGGCGAGCGGTCCCGCGACGACCCGGTTTACTGTGAGTGGGTCAATCCAACCCAGTCGGGAGGTGTTCGATGCACGTAGACGTGCATTGCCCTCCCCTGGGGCACCATAACCACATATTAGCCTTCTTAAATGTGCATGTTATTGCTTATCTTGCTAGGTTGCATCCATGCCTTATTAGACTTAATATGTTAGGACCATATACTCTAGTATCATGTGTAGGGACTCATACTTGTCTATGTATTGTGTCCCATGATTAGTTTAACCATGTATTAGTGCTTACATGTATGCATGAGTAAGGCATGACTAAGGTAGTGACCTTAATTGTTTTTCTATCATGTTAGACTTGTATACTAGAGTATTACATCCATGTGTTATACATATGAGCCCAAGCATGTCTTAGACAATATTATAATTTTGTTATAGCATTATTTGTATGCTTCCTTGATTAATTCCTTATGTAATTATTTATATGTTGTATACTTCATCTCTATATATCTTATATATAGATAGCGGCCATGAACCTTGCTTAATAAGATTAAGCAAGTGTATGACCTCTGATGGGGTTATACCGTGGCATTGTCATTACGAATCATCTGTCTTCCCCGCATCTGAGTTATGCGCTCTGGTGGGAATTCATGACAATTCGTAACCTTATCGACGATGGATCCATGAGGATCAAAACCGCGTATGTCGAGTGCTCTCCCCTTCGTCGCTTCCGTGTCGAAGCTACCCGGGTTTAGTTGTCCTGCTAGGCTCTCCCAGACACTATTCATGACGCCGGGTGGTGCGCCCATACGGTAGAGGTAGAGGTCATGGGAGGATACCAGGTCGAGGCTACTCAGCAGAGGGCTACCAGAAGACGAAAGGCGTAGACCAGTTGACCCATTTTCCCCAATAGCCTATGTCACCTAAGGGTGAGGGTGAGGGTGTAGTGGGTTGGGTTGAGACCCGACCCAATGACTTAAGTGACTGTTCCATCTATTGGAACCCCAATCACTCAGAATATTTCTGATGGTGTGGTGGGTTGGGTTGACACCCGACCCACCGGCTTAAGCTATTGATCCAGTTATTGTGACTTGATTGCTTGAAAGATTAAAATGAGTTGTGATGCTTGGATCGTACCATTCACTGAGCGTGTGGCTCACCCCTCGCGTATGTTTTCTCCAATTGTTGCGGAGTCGGATCTGTAGTAGGAGTTCCACAAGGCGTGGTACTTGTAGCGGAGCAGTGTTCGAGTTTTGTCTGCGAGTGAGAGAGGCCATCAGCATCCCCTGTTTCCTTGTATGTATTGCTACTCGTGCTTGAGCACGGTACTGGTGTTTGATGTCTTTGTTGTATATTGGCTCTCACAGGACAGTTGATTATGTGCTCCGGTCTGTAATATGTCTTTAAATTACAGATTAAGTCATTTTAAGCTTCCGCCATATGTTTATATATCATGTCAGCTCCTTGTTAAATGCTTTAAGTACCTTTGATGATTGAGTAGAGTATTTTATTGACCTCGTGTATGGATTGCTGATATATATATTTGCCACGTCTCGGAGACGGCCGCTCTGGGTCGTGACATGCAGGGCATCCCAGACTGCGATCGTGGGTGGAAGGAGAGAGTCGCGGTCATCAGGGGGCCGTGGCAGTGCCCTGTTGCTGGCGTGCCCCCTATACATACCTCTTTTGGCGAACTCAGTGAGTAGACATTGCGTTCTTGGTCACCGTTTCTTTTTCCGTCACAAGTTTGCTATTTAATTTCTGTATGCCACTGTTTTCGTAGGGAGCCTTGACCCGACTGTGTGGATGCCCGAGTCGGGGATTCGGTTTCTCGACAACACCATCCAGGTGGCGGTGAAGGCTCTGATGTGGGATCAAGCCTTCTTTGAATTTATTTCCCTGGAGACGCCCGTCCAGATACCAGGGAGATGATGGTGATTGCCGGCGCTCGCCGATTCTTCTACTCTGCTCCCCACAGTGGTGCAAGTGGTAGTGTACCGGTCCGAGGGAGAAGCAGCAGGGTGAGTGTTCGACAACCTCGCCTTGTTGATCACCGGGGAAAACGTCGGCTCATCATTCAGAATGACGAGGAAGAATCTGGGTCAAGTGGTGAGAAGGATGATGTCGTCTCCGCTCCCGTCGTCAACCGGGATAGTTTCCTGGGAGCGCTGGCTAGGGCCAAGGAAGCTGCCCTCCAATAGCGCTCTCTGCGATTACCAAGGAGCACGATTCCCTACTACGGTCAGCTACTCAGTCGCTGACCCGGGCATTGGAACTTGAAGGGGAAGTGCGCGCCCTGGAGGATGATCTCGATGCCGGGCTGAGCGTAACGCGTGCCCGGACCTACCGAGAGGCCTGGAGCGCGGCACTTCTGCCAGTCGGGAATGCCCGGAGGATTCCGCCGGAAGTGACTGATCGTGAAGAGGGTTTTGCGAGGGGTGCAACTTGGGCGGGTTGGGTCGGGTTCGGGTTCGGGTTCGGGTTCGGTTCGACTTTAACCCGCATTGTAGAGAGTCCAACCCGAACCCGAGCCCGAACCCGGCCTCAACCCGAAGGGCTCAATCTGAACCCGAATCCGATCTCAACCCGCGGGTTTAGGTCGGGTTCGGGTTGAATTCAGGTTCGGTCGGGTTCGGGTTGAATTCGGGCTCAAGTCGGGTTTGGGTCGGGTTCGGGTCGGGTTCGGGTTTAACACCTAAAATATCATAAAAAATATTTAATAAACAACAAAACAAACTCTAATTAATTATTAATTAAACCTTATACAAAAATAATTAAAAGTGAATATCTATGATAATTAACCCAAACACAACAAACATAGTGATACTCTAATTTAGGGTTTTAGATATATGTATGTTGTTATGGCAGCATAACATTTGTTAACCAGGGGGTCGGGTTCGGGTTGAGTCCGCGGGTTGAACCCCCCAACCCGAACCCAACCCAAATTGGGTTCGGGTCGGGTTGAACCCGACAGAGAAAAATCCCAACCCAAACCCGCCCATGAACCGGGTTGGGTCGGGTTGAACGGGTTCAACCCGCCCAAGTTGCACCCCTGCTCACGATGCAATGATAAAGGCATTACATCATGTTAACATTGAAATTTTTTTAAGGGCTATTTAGAAACCGGTTTAGATGGATTTTTACATTTGCAGAAATCAAAAAGATCAAATATATTTCCAAACAGTTTTGAAAAACCATTCTTTATTAAAAAATTTGTTTCAATTTTTCGTATAAAAAATATGTTTTTTAAAAACACAAAAGTGAACTTCTTGAAAATCAAGTTTTACTAAGAGTCCGTTTGGAAACACGGATTGAAAAGTAGATTTTGGAATAAATATGCTTTTTTAAGATAATTTCGATATTGACCTTTTTAAGGTGTTTTTCTTTGAATCGTGGAATCATGTTTGTTGTTGGTAACAGAAATTGCTTTTCAATATTTGAAAGCTCATGTTTGGTCTACAAAAGCTGTGTTTGGAAAAAGTGAATGTGTCAAATTACTGAAATGACCTTATCCCCTTCCCTCGTCTCCACCACCGCCCACCGATCTGGCCGCCCTCATCCACCAACTTCTCTGCCCTGGCTGTCGGTTTGCACCCATCGAAAAGCAGCCCCGGCAGTTCACCCGGCCGTCTCCACCACCGCCCACCGATCCTATTGCGACTCCTGCAGAGGTCCGAAATGTAGCTCCACCACAGTACGCATCTCGGGCCGTCGAATCAACTCCCGTCATCTTCGTCCCTGGCCTTCACAAAACTTGGGTATGGAAATCGTGGAACTACTGATTTGTGTGTATGAATTTTTATTTTTGGCTTGTACACATTGATGGAGATTGTCTATGTAGGGGTTTATACATGTCACCATATCAAATTAAAAAATTGAGCAATCTCGTGGTCTTTATTATGTCCCTTGTTCTCTGATTTCATACCTCATGTGGGTTTGGGAAGGAGGGGTTGAAGTAATAAATTTGGGAGAGGCCATGTTGTTCTTCCATTTACTCTTTTCAAAAGTATAAAAAGTTATGGATTAGTATTCTCAAAACCACCACCTCGGTCTATGCAGATGCATGTCACAGAGTGTGTTTAATGTGACCATTCCGATTTGGGGGGAAGTTCAATTACTACTCTGTAACTAATGAGGCATTTTGAGGTAACATTGATGTTATATAATTAGGTTTCTCAAGTACAAACAACACTATTATGCCTTTGAAATAAGTTTATTATAAATAGGTGTCCTGCATCCTTGTTGTTCCTCAAGAGAAACCATATGACCCACTTCGTATCTCCCTAATTCACGGCAGCAATTGAAAGAGTGAAATTAAGGTATTGTAAGTGTGACCGTGAGTTTGGGAGTACTGGTAGAGCTAATAGAGTTAAACTCGAAGTTTAAAAACCTGATAACTAAACGGAATCTAAAAAAAAAATTACCCACTGTCAAATCTGTTCTTCCTATCAATGAATCGTGCTGTGATTTTGATGATCATTGTTGTTCATTTGAATACATAATAACATTTATTTGAACCACAAGTATCCATATCCATACTTGTATGATATTTATTATCTGTAATATGTATTTAAAATGTCTTTTGGATGGGCAATATGGCTCGTTTTGCTTATTATGTGGAAGCTAGAGGAAGGAGGCCAGGCATTTACAAATCATGGGCACAATGTAGTGTTCAAGTCAATAATTTCAGCAATGCTGTGTATGTTGGTGCACATAGCTTACGTGAAGCCCAACAGTTTTTGTGATCTCAGGGAATCGAAGAAGACAATTTTGCCAACTTGGTGCAAGACAATGATCCCCAACCTAGCCAGGCCACCGAGAACCTCGAGGAGACTCTTCAGCCGCTGTTGGTTGAAGAAAGTAATGCAACTGTCCATTCCTCCACTGTCATGGTTGACAATAATTTGACAGCATATCAGCACACGGAGAGTGAAGTCCAGCCAATTTCAGTGGAACCCAACCTCCCAGATCCATCTCATTTTAACCTGCCAATGCTCCACATTCTCATCGGCCTCATCATTCTCCTCATCATCTTGGTCCTCTTGGTTCTACTCATGTAGATGTTCTTGGCCTTCCGTGTTGGTTGAAATGCGGGTTTACATCTGCCTTTTTTGACGATCTGAATTGGAACATGTTCAGAACTCATTTTGTGTTGGGAGTCAAGTATTAAGGTCTCCCATTTATTATATGTGGAAAAGCTTCATCAGATTGTAGCAATTTTATGTATGAAGACTATATGCTACCATTCTCTAGTTTAACCTATATATTAACATATTTGCATATTTTGGAAGAGGGTTGTTTTGCTCTAGGAATAGGTTTCATGTGTGTAATCAACTTGGATTGTAACATATTGATAGTGTTACTGTTGTGCTGCAATGTTCTTTCGAAATGATGATTTTGATCACTTATGAGCAAATAAATGGCATCCTGCTACACTTACTACGTTATTGTGTGGCTTTGTTTATGTCACTTGTGTCTTCACTTTCAGTTAGATATTGGTTCATTTCCTTTAATCTCTAAACATTGGCTATGATATGCATAATTATACTTGTATATGCGACTAAAAATTTTTGTCTACATTTCATTACTTTATAGCTCATCCTTCTGGTTTCATGATACATGCTCATTTTGAGCAAGTATCTTATTTATGGGGAAAAAGAAACAAAATTAGTCTTGTTTAGATCATCTATTTCTTGATATGATATTTGATTTATTTATTCTTGATTACCGTTTTTACATTGAAATTGTGGCACAAATCGTGTCACCTAAAACAGGATTGATTTTCAAGCACGGTGAAATGAGACTTGGATTAGAAATGTCCTGATCAAACTCACAACAACTTGCCAATACGTTTGGAAAAATATGTGCTATGGTCTCTCTATCATTGTTTCACGACTGATTTTTTTCTGTTGCATGTTAATTAGTTATGCACGACAGTAATAGTTATTGTTATTGCGTTTAATTATTTGAGGATGAACACACATCGAACACGCCACTTCCAAACACAATTCCTACAAGTAATTATAATAATTAATGTAATGTTTTATTGATAAAATATTTTAAAAACTAATTATTTCAATGAAAACATGAAGCATGGGCAGGTAAGTAGCAACTAACAGGAAAATAAACAATGAACATATAGCATCAAATCTTCATATTTGCATTAATAAATCCAGAAGTTATCAAAGACACCCAACAGTGAAGTAATTGAACAAGGATCATGCCCAAAGCAATACAAAATATGTTTGAATTAACTACTATGAATATCAAGTATAAGAAGTTATCAAAGACAGCCTGGGAAACCTCCTTCACCTTCCAAATGAAGCGTGAAAAGGGGTTTCAATTTGACCAGAGAAACTTCCAATGCTTTGCTATGTGATTCTTTGCAATTCTGTATTTTCAATGTCCTGAGTTTGATCAGTTTTGGTAGGACACTCTCTATCCAATCGCCCGCATCCACACCAATGAGTGTTTGAAGGTCTGATGCTGTAAACAAGTTGCTATAAACAAGTCTGGTAGATCGATCTGTGCAACAGTTTATGCATAAATGGTGACCTGCCATTTAAACTAATAAAAATGAACATCGACATGTTACATCTATTCATCAAACAGAGCATAAAACACACAGCATTTCATGCTACTAATATTTGAAGCAACGCAAAAGAAAGCAATACTATGTGTCCCATTCCATACAAATGTTTGTAGTCTGCACATGTTGTTCCATTTTTTTTGCCAAGCACAAACACACACACAAACAGATGATGTGTTCAAAAAACAAACATAACGTTCATGGGAAGCACCACATGACACAAGCAGAAGTTCTATCATTGTTGTTTTTAGGTTACACTACACCAAAAGGGACAATGGAGGGTTCCCACAAGTGAAAAACTGCACACCAGTTTGTCAGTTTGCCCATGAAGCCATTGCTCCTCCAATCCATCAGTTTGGATTCCCCTCCTAAATGACCTGAAAGTAACAATTAATGGGTTGTGAGGAACTACTGAACTTTAAAATGATTAGGTGTAGACAATTCTACATTTCAAGTTAAACAATTGTTATTTTAATATGTTAAATCTCACATGAAGGAAATGAAATAATTATAAGAAACTTGGGAAATAATTTAGTGCAGCAAGGCTTGAAATGAAATACAAACATTATAGGTGAAACAAAGTTTTAAAAAATGTAAGGAAATAATTAATGTAACATAAATTACATTGAAGTCCTGAATGACATGGATTAGTAACATTCAATTATTTAGGAATACTCATTGTGGCACACATATACCCAAGTCAAAATCATAACAAAATATAGCACATATGGACATCAGTAATATCGGATTATTCAAATATAAGATACAATAAAAGCTAATGTCTTTTCCTAATAATCTATTAACGATTACTTACCTAGCATTCCCATGCGCCGCTGCGATCTTATTACATATAGCATCATGGACAACCGACATTTGACATTCGTCTGAGGAACTAGCCCATGAAGGAGTCGACTCACCCTCCATACCCTCACTTGCAGGGAACATCTCATATTCATATGTGTTTGTCAGTTCATCATTAATTTTTTGATCAATAATGAAGTTATGGGTGATGATCGCAGCAACTACAATCTTGACTTGGATTCGGTAAGGGTAGTTGGACATCAAATTCAAGATGGGAAACCGTTTCTTCAGAATTCCAAAGGAGCGTTCTACGACATTTCTCAAAGACGAATGCAAACTATTGAACAATTCTTCTTTACCCTTGGGGCCGGCTCTCTAGAAATCAGGTAAGTGATATCGGGTGTTCCTGTAGGGGACAAGAAAACCATTCCAATTTGCATAGCCTGCGTCCACCACGTAGTATTTATCTGCATTACAATAAACCATATTCATTGAACATATACATACATGAAGTTTCAACATTCCTAACACAACAAGAAAAAAATTGATTCTCACTCACTAGGTGGTGGTAGGGGAAAATTGTGATCAAGATTATACACCGCATGGGCCAACACCTTGGAATCATGGGTTGTTCCCTCCCATCCACCACAAACAGATGTAAATCGCATCTGAAAGTTGCACACCCCGAGCACATTCTGGGTTGTAGTCTTGGACCTGCCACTCGTAAATGCCAAGTGCCTTTCAGATGGGACACAAGCATGGACGTGTGTTCCATCTAATGCTCCTATGCAGTTCTTGAAGAAAGGGTAGTATTTACCACCCTCGTAATGTAGAATGTGGTTAGGGACAGAGGTGAATGGTTCTCTATTACATATGACATTAGGAGCTAACGCACAAATGGCATTCAGGATTTGATTGAAATAACAACTGATTCTTTCTCCAGAATGTCTAAGGGTCTCTTGCATGGATTGATTTCTATCATTGTGACCTATAGTTTGCAAAAATATCCTAAGCTATTCCTCCACGGATACAGTGCGTGTGGGCCTAGCCAATCCCTTGTCCCTCATTAGCTTGCATAGTTTCATGAAGACCTCAGGCATGACATGACATGTGTCAAAGCTAACACGCCAGTGATCATGTAGCATATCAAACACCTTCTGATTGCCTGTGTATGTTTAGTCCTGCACTGTTTGTTTATTTAGATAGGATGCCTCATATGTAATTAGTCTCTCAAGTAGGACCATGATGATCAAATTGATTTCAAGTTTAGCATCTTCATCTGTATCCATCCTAGATCAATGACATGTAAAATTCAGCAGAATGGTAACATTGAAGTCATACTAGTGACACTAATTAAGTTCAATCTTTTACACAAGGGCACACATTGTTTACATGATATTGGTTCTCTATAAACCGAGGAGGTGCTAGATTCTCCTCACAACCAAAACATGGGTTGCATGTAATTTGATAGTAAAAAGCAAGCCAACTTTCATTGGTACACTGATTATACGAGTTTGAAGAACGCGCATTGTAAACATTGGTGAATATGCATCGATTGATATGTGTTGTGCTATAAATGAAATGCTTGTAGATCATTGAAGTCACTCTATAAGCATGAGGTTTATGAAAGTAGTTGTTAAAAACATATGAAAATGAAAACTACATTCAAGCACAGTCAAATACCGTGAGGAAGCAAAACCTGTTTTAAAAAATAAAACAGGTAATATTGAAGATATGAACCTCAACATTTATAACAAATTAATCGGGTAGTAAGGGATGTTAAAAAGGAATGGATGGGAAGTTCTGATTTAAAAAAAAAAAGACTAATCAAGCATGTAATATAAGCATTGCTTGACCTGCTAAAGACATTCATATACCAAAAGGCATTGTCCCCTACAATTCTATGACCTTGTAATATCAGAGTATACCATGTTGGGAATAATACCTCTGAACTGCATTTCTGGAAGACATTGAAGTGAACTTGTGGATGATGCACCTCTTTCGGGCACGAGAGGCTACCCTAAAACAACTGACCAACTGAAAATAAAAATTATAAGGATAACACAATAAAATGAGGTTAGTCAAAGACATAAGATAACGTTCAGAACTTCTAATAACTGTCCCCTGCATGCCACTTCATTACTAATGGTGCAGATATGACTTCTGCTCCTACGTGGGGTGACGGTGAAGCTGGTGGAGGGCGGTATGTTCGTTCGCGACGGGGCAGGTCTCCTCGCGGGGGAGGCCTACCTTTCCGTGTACCATCTCACGGCCATTCAGTTTCCTATCCATCCCTTCATTCTGACCTTTCTCTCGTTCTTCAGGTTGACACCGATGCAGGTTCACCCAAATGTGTTTCAGGTTCTCGCCGCCACCCTGTACCTGAACGAGACCCGAGGATATTGCCTCAGGATCCATGAGGTGATGCACTTCTACCGATTCGCCAGGTGTCCGGGGAGTTCGCAGCAGTTCTGCTTCGTCATGCGAGGCCTTAAGTACCTTATGCAGGGCATCCCGGACTGCGATCGTGGGTGGAAGGAGAGAGTCGCGGTCATCAGGGGGCCGTGGCAGTGCCCCATTGCTGGTGTGCCCCCTATACATACCTCTTTTGGCGAACTCAGTGTTTGGTGGCAGGTGTTTCCAGTCTCTGGATAGTGACTGTTTCAGATGTTCTAGATATGGGGAAGGTGAGCGATAAGGCTAGAGAGGCCAGAGAGTCTGCAAGAATATTGCCGGTCCGGGGTATAAAAATGTGAGTAACCTCACGGAATTGTTTTAGTATGACTATGGCTAGTTCTCTGTACGGCTTCAGCTTTGGGTCTCTAGTCTGATATTTTTTAAGAGTTTGGCGAATCACTAAGAGGGAGTCCCCAATAATGTCTAAACTTTTAACTCCTAGGGCTAGGGCTGCCTTCAAACCTGCTATCAGGGCTTCGTATTCGGCAATATTGTTGGTGGCGTTAAACGTAAGCTGAAACGCTCGTGGAATAATGACGCCTTCAGGGGAGATTAGTGCTATCCCTATTCCATTTCCTTTTTGGTTGACCGCTCCGTCGAAGTATAGCATCCATGTCTTTCGATTTTTTTCTTCAATAAGCGCGAATATTTCCTCATCCGGGAAGTCAGTTTTTACTGGTTCATAATCATGGAGGGGGAGTTGAGCGAGGTGGTCAGCGATAGCTTGTCCCTTGATGGATTTTTGAGTGGCGTACGTGATGTCAAACTCATTTAACTGCACTTGCCACCGGGCTAAGCGTCCAGTTAATAATGCTTTCTCGCATAGGAACCTTACTGGGTCCATTTTGGCAAAGTATTTGACTTTGTGGGCAAGAAAGTAATGTCGCAACTTTTGGGAAGCCCATACTAATGCTAGACAAGTTTTTTCTGTAGGAGGGTAGGCTTTTTCGTATTCAATCAGGGTTTTACTCAGGTAGTAAATGGCATTTTCCTTTCTTCCCATGTCGTCGTGTTGTGCAAGCACTGCGCCAATGACTTCCTTAGTTGTAGCTATATCGAGAAGCAGGGGTTGTCCGGGCACTAGAGCCGAGAGGACCGGGGGATTAAGAAGGTACTCTTTTAAATTATCAAAAGCCTTTTGGCATTCATTATCCCAATTAAACCTAACTCCCCCTTTTAGTAGTTTGTAAAATGGGCGACATCTTTTAGTATGTTGCGAAATAAATCTCCTAATAAATTGCAACCTTCCTATGAGCCCCCTTAATTCCTTTAGGTTCTTAGGTGGGGGCATTTGGGCGATGGCTTTTGCCTTGGTCGGATCTATTACGATCCCCCTTTTACTCACCATGAATCCCAAGAGTTTCCCAGAGGAGACACCAAAGCGATATTTCTTTGGATTCATTTTAAGTGAAGACTCTCTGCATCTCTGTAGCACTTGCCTAAGTATGTCTGTGTGTCCTATTCGAGTCCTAGATTTAACTAAGATGTCATCCACATATACTTCTACTAGTTTGTGCATCATATCATGGAATATTGATGTCATAGCCCTTTGATATGTTGCACCTGCTTCTTTGAGCCCGAAAGGCATCACTATATATGTTACGCCCCAGGGCGGCCGTCCCCGAGACATGGGAAATATATATATGATATCAGCAATCCATACACGAGATCAAATAAGGACTCCACAACATCAAAAGCAATAAAGCAACAACCAAGTAACTAACATCAAATATATACAAATAGCGGAAGCTCAAACGGCTAAGTCTGTAATTCAAAGACATATTTACAGACTAGAGTACACAATCAACTATCCTGTGAGAGCCAATATACATAAAAAAACATCAACAGTCCACATACCGTGCACGAGCACAAGTATAATACATATAAGGAAAAGGAAATGCTGATGGCCTCTCACTCGCAAGACATCCAACGTGAACGCGGGTCTCCTACTCGTACTGCGCCAGGGGAGCTCTTCTCTTGGATCCGACTCAGTGTCAACTGGAGAAAAACATAAGTGAGGGGTGAGCTACAAGCTCAGTGAGTGGTCAGAAACTAAACACCAACATAATCATTTGATACTAAGGCAATCTCCTATCAAGGAAAGCCATGGGTAGAAACCCAACGGTTAACAAGGTCACACGGCGGTGCGACCATACTCCGCCCTCGCCCTAGCCCCCACAGGGGTAAACCGAGGGACTTAGAGGATAAAATTTGTTGTTCTACACCCTTGGTCCACCGGTAGCCCTTTCCCCGGGTAGCCTCTACCTGACATACTCCCAGGATCAGTACGTCTCGAATGCATCGGTAATACCTAAGGATGGGAGCCCGGTGCCAGGACAGCTTTTTCAACGCCGGGAATTTCCTACATGGATCCAACGAAGGAGAGAACGATTCATGCTCGCAATATCGTCCGGTTGCCCATCGTCATGCAATCTCTACCTAGTATGCTCCCATGATCAATACATCAGCCGAATGCATCGGGAGTACCTACAAGTGGGAGCCTTCTGACCAAGCAGCTTCAACGTCGGGGCCACGACACATGACGATATTGGGAGGAACCACTACTTATTCGCAGTGCGAACCCTCATGAAAAGCCAACTACTCAAGCTGGTGGCTCAAGTATCAACTCGAGCCCACCCCGCTCCCACCAACACCCTCACCCTCACCCCGACGGGTGACATAGGATCTTGGGAGCAATACCCTCACCCTCACCCTGACGGGTGACATAGGATCTTGGAAAATTGCACAAACTGGCAGATCGAACCAACGCCGGCCCACCACACCCTCACCCTCACCCCCTCCTCGGGGTGACATAGGCTCTTGGGGAAAAGGTCGATTGTTCTACACCGCTCGTCATCCGGTAGTCTCTCCCGGTGTGGCCACTACTACCTGGTAGCCTCCTAGGTCCCTATCTCTGCTATATGGGCACACCAACAAGCATCGTGGACAGTTCCTAGGAGCACCTCATAGGGTTCTGGCCTTTACCGGCTAGCCTCCCATGACCGCTACCTAGGCCGTATGGGCACACCAACACGCGTCATGAGTAGTACCTGGGGGCACCCACCGGGCTTTAGTACGCCGAGCAGTCTCTACACGGAGCCGACGAAGGGAAGAACACTCGACACCCGCGAATACGATCCCTATGGATCCGTCATCATCGGTTATTAAACACCGATAAGCGCAGTGAATTCTCATGATTTCCCTCCAGGGCGTAACTTAGATGCGGGGAAGACATTTTATTCTAAGTAACAATGCCATGGTATGACCCCATAAGAGGTCATACACTTGTCTAACACATTGGACAAGAATCATGGCCATATCGGCATATATATATAATATGCAATTAACTATGCAAGGAAAATGTTACTTAAACATGCATACAAGGGCATAATAAACATTCAATCACACAAGTACGCGTTGGGTATCACCAACTCAAGGGGAGGGTTAAGCGCGATCCGCGCAACAATAGGTGCATGCCAATAATTCCAAGCAAACCTGAGTCAAGTAGGAACTACATCTACTCACTCGGTTAGCAAAAAGAGGGAGGGCGAGAGAGAGGGAATGGCTCATCCTCTCTCGAACTGGTCATAGTTTTGCCCCAACAGATGGGTGCAACAACTATACCACACCCTCGAGTCCTAAATCAGAGGAATATTACGCATACACCCCGTTATTAACCCAAGTTAAACATACTTGATAAATAGGGGTAATATTTCAAATAAAACTACCTAAGTCATGCCATATCTATACAATACATAGACAAGTATAAGGTAGAATAGGGGTTCTACACAATATACGAGCTATACAACCTAGCATGCATGATATCTAGCATATTTAGGGTGCAAATAAAGCCCCATGGAAGGGCGACACACGACTACGTGCATCAAGCGCTCCTGGAAGGGTTGGAATCAAACCACTCACCTAACGAGCGCACGGCTCACGAAACGCAAGAGAGCGACGAATTGAATCCGAAGCCTAATACCAATCCGCCAAGGATCATCCAATGGTTGCATTTGGCTATAACAAGCTGCGCGACACCACGAAGCACACTCCGAACGCGTCTGAGCACCATAAGCACGCCCTCGAGTATCTCGTGCACGCTGCCCATGCACTTCGCACGCATGGAACAACGTCGAGCACGCCCTCGAGTACCTCGTGCACGCTGCCCACGCACTCCGCACGCATCGGGCAAAGCCAAGCACGCCCTTGAGCACCTCGTGCACGCTGCCTGCACACTCTGAACGCATCGGGCAAGGCCAAGCACGCCCTCGGGCACCTCGTGCACGCTGCCCGCACACTCCACACGCATCGGGCAAGGCCAAGCATGCCCTCGAGCACCTCATGCACGCTGCCCGCGCACTCCGCACACATCGGGCAAGGCCAAGCACGCCCTCGAGCACCTCGTGCACGCTGTCCGCACACTCCGCACGCATGCGAGCACTCCGAGCGCGCACCCGTAGCCCCACAAACCTCTTAAGTGATCTCGAGCATACCAATGCGTCAATCCTATACCCCTTTAGTACACAAACACAAGTATAGGTGATGCATGAGAAAACCCATTGGCAAGAGGAGAAGAACATGCATATATGGTTCACTCACACATGCCCACAAACAGGTGGTGTGCACACATACACAACACATAATACATGAATATGTGCTCCTCTCCCTCATCTTCTTCAATTCCATGCACACACAACAACAACACAAGACAATGGAGCTTCCACTCTTCCCAACAGCCACAAAAGACATGGCTGAACCCAACCGAGGAGAGCGGGAGGTCCATACGCGGCTCAGGCACGCCCGCACGCCACAGCTCCACCGCAATCACCATCGATCCCGCGCCTCCCTTCAAACAACATACCTTAACAACATCGGAAGAGGAGACTTCATCACCACATCCACTTTCTCCTCCTCAATTTCACACAAGAAGAGCTGGTCGAGAGAGAGGGTCGAGAGTGAGAGAGATGAAAGACATTTGAGCCTTAAATATCTAAAAGAGGTGACAAACGACCAAAGCGTCCCTGCCCCGATATCCTGGACAGACTTCACTTAAACGGCCATAACTTCCTCAATACAGCTCCGAATTGCATGATTCTAAAGCCATTGGAAATCCAAGAAGATTATCTACAGCTTTCATGTTTAGACCCAGATCAAATAACCCCTCTAGCTATTTCAAAATCTAGGCTAAACATCTTACAGGGCCGCTGCCTGGATTTCTCATCTTCGGGGTATACTCGGAAAAATACCCATAACTTTTGATATACGAATCCAGTTGATCCAATTCCACTTCTATATGGAAGCTATCTCAAAGCTGAATATCTTAGAATAATATCAGATTTTTACCTCATCACCTTGGATTTTAACAAAATCAAATCCGAATACCGATCCAAAACTGCATAATTCCAAAAACGTTATCGGAATTAAACGAAAATTTTATGGGCAGTACTAAACAGTACCAGGACCCATAATATGCAGTTATATCTTCAATCAGAGTCCTCAAACCCCAGCAGGTAGCTAAAAACCAAAATTTTAGTGACTCCGATCGAAATTAGGACTCTAAATGACACAGTTCTAACAATATAGCTGTAAGTCCCCCAGGGTGTGGTAAGGAAGTCATTTCTTGGTTTTTCTCTGCCAGCTGGATCTGGTTGTATCCAGAATCCATGAATGAGAGCATTTCATACCCTACCGTGTTGTCGACAAGGAGGTCAATATGCGGGAGTGAGAAGTCATCTTTTGGGCACGCTCGATTGAGGTCCCTGAAGTCGATGCATATCCGGATCTTTCCATCTTTCTTGGATACTGGAACGATATTAGCTACCCATTTTTGGTACAAGACTAGCCGGATAAATTTAGCCTGGTGGAGTTTGTCCACCTCATCTTTGATTTTTAAAGCCACCTCGGGATGAAGGCGCCTCAGTTTTTGTTTTACTGGCTTTGCGTTTGGTTCTAAGATTAACTGATGTTCGACTAAAGAGGTATCGAGCCCAGGCATGTCCTTGTAAGATCATGCAAAGACGTCTTTATACTCATGTAATATTTTAACCAAGCCCTCTCTCTCATCGTGATTTTGTCCTTTGCTAATTGAAATGATTTTGGGGTCAGCCTTTGTCCCTAGGGTTAGCTCCTCTATCTATTCATTTGCTTCTTCCATCTTTTCATCGAACATTTGAAGGCTTTGCTTGAATTCTTTAGATAAGTCCTCTTTTTCTTCATCATTCTCATCACAGATTTCGAAGACTCCTAGACCATCGTCTAGGTTCTCTATGTTATCTAGGTCTGGTTCTTCTATAACTGCTATCGATTCAAATTTTTCTAAGCCTAATACGGCTCTACTATACCCTTCTAAGTTGCTAATGATCTGGTCAGGTATTTGACTCCTAGTAAGTTTGACTGTTTTGGACGAGGTAATAGGGTCGGGACTCTTAGCTTGACTGGCTAGACGCTGTAGTTTATTCAGGAGATCAGAATCATCGCTGAAAGGGTGCCATGCCGAGGTGAAGTCATCTTTGTCGAACAGGGATCCGAGGGCTTTGGTTTCCATCCTATTTCTTTGTGTTTTCTCTCTCTTTTTTTTTGTTTTCTTTTTCGTTTTTTTTGTTTTTTTTTAACAGAAAAGACACTTGTTATTCACAACCTACTGGATTGGTGGAAGTGTTTCAACCGACTTTCCTCCAGTAGCTGGCGCTCCTTTGTTGCGATGCTTGAGCACTATGAGAAAAGGAGGCTGGGTCAGCTGGAGCTTTATAGTCTGTCGGTGAGTGTGTGTTTAGGTGTTTATCAGGGTGTGGAAACAGCCATTCTAGGGAGCCAGAGAGATAGTCTGGCTCTCTTTCTCGGATAGGGTCCAGGGGGTAGGGGCATACGGCCTCTTTGGCGGGCTCTACGATTATTCCCCTTACAAAATGTTCGTATAACCTCCAATTGTATTTTTTCTTTAGTTTAGGGTTGTGTTTGGATGAGCCGATGCCCCTTTTATCTAGCCATGCTGGGAGTTCGATGGGGTCCAAGATCCCATTTTTTTGTCCCAAGGTTCCCTCGGGGAGATAACTCATGGTCCCCATTATATGCCAGCCAGGGTTCTTAAGTCTAGGGTGGCTTGTCTCTGTGGTACCAGAGAGAGTGTTCCGAGGATTTAGCCAATCGGCTGAGAAATCTAAGATGTGAATGGTGGCTTCTATGGATTTTGAGTTACTGGTTTTTACAGTGATGGTTTCATGATTGGTGAACCTTGATTTAGGTCCTTTGATCGCATCCCCCTGTATTTTGATTATCCGACCTCCTAAGGGGAATTCAAACACTGGTGTAGGGGAGAGGAGACCCCTTTTATGGATGCTAGCCATTTGCGTCGTAGGATCATATTATAATCTGAATCCATTTCTATGACATAAGCTTTAGCGCTAGTTTCTAGCGGCCCTACTTTTAATAGGAAGTCTTTAAAGCCCAGAACCGGACGAGCCGTTTTGTCATAAGAAAATATACAGGTGTCTGTCTCGAGGAGTGTAGTTATGCGTCCGTCAATGTGCTCGAAGGTTTGCAGTGACATGAGGTTCACCCCTTCACCGGTGTCAATTAGAACTTTATTCACTGAGTACCCCTCGAGGTTAATCATTATGCATAGGGTTGAGGTGCTAACGACCTTATCATGAACCTCTTCTTTAGGTCTAAAGGTTATGATGGGCCCTAGTCCTGCGGTGGCTAGAGCTATTGGTACGCCTAAGGTAGAGATTTGTGGGTTAACTTGGATTCTTTCTAGGAACATTCTGAGCCTGTTGGTGGTGTTTCTAGGTTTCGATTAGCTCTAAAATGGAAATTTTTGCAGGGATTTTTCAGAGTTGGTCTAGGATGTCGATTTTATCTCCGGCGCAGGTCTTCTCAGTCTCTGTTTCAGGTAGGGGGTGTCTATAAGAGGGTACAGCGTTGAAAATTCTGCCTGCTCTAGTTGTATGATGGTTCAGAGCGTCAATGGTGGTTTGGGAGTTTTGTTTTGATGGGTATAGGTTTTCGTTAATTGGTGAGGGGGATAATGGTTGGAGATTTTTTGGGGAAGGGGAGCTTTGCGGGGTTTGGGAGAATGGGGGAGGGGACTGGTAGGACGGGGGAAGGGGCTGGTAGGATTAAGCCACCCGGGATTATTCTGGGTGACTCTTCATGGTCAGCGGCTTTTATGGCGTAGATACTTTCACAGGTCAGGCTCTCTAGTTCCTCTAAGAGAGCCTTCGCAGCTGGTCTTGGGTCTTGGATTTTGGCTCCTACAGGGCTGGGGGTTTCTGGAGCTGGCTTGACTTCTAGTGGCTTTGTAACTAGGTTGTTTTTGAGTCCCCTAATGGTGGCCCAGTCTAAGCGCCTCTCTTCATCAAGGTTGTAGACGATGTCTCGAAACGAGGAGCATTGTTCGATGGTGTGGCCGTGATGTCGGTGATACTGACAAAAACGGGTGGGGTCGGCACCGATAGGTGAAGGTCTAGCCATGGGTAAGGAAATGTCATTAACTTTTAATAAGGCTCTAAAGATGTTTCCTAGGGTTTCTGGAAGGGGAGGATAGCTATCCCTTCTGTTTGACCATTTCGGGCCGTAGAAGGAGAAAGGTGCAGCCTTATCACGAGGGCTGCGCGCGGGTTTTCTAGGGGCTATGCCTTGCGTTCTTGGGAGGGTAGAATAGAAGGGGCTCCTGATTTGGTCCCGGTTTTTGATTGAGGGGGCCTGAATTGGGGAATCATGGGCTGCGGGTTTTTGTTGTATCGGCACGGGGACGGGTACTCTTCGAGTAGCGAAATTTTGGTTGTTTGGCCGAGGCGGCGCATACCCGGATGAACCGGACGTGTACTGTCTCGGAGCCGTTCCTCGATCAGGAACTCGTGCTCCGTTTGGGTAGAGTGCCGATACTTGGGTAATCCCCTCTACCGTGGGGGTTTGTGCCTTATGAGACTGTTGTCCAACCCTATGGCTGATAGGTGGGGACTGGGTTTGGACTACTGGGGCTGCACAACGGGAAATCTTACTGTGGTGGTCAATTAGAAGCTGATACGTAGTACAGTCTCCGTACGAAAGGCTCGTACGAAGCTCTGGACTCAGGCTCTGTAATATCATGTCAATTTCTTGACATTCTGTGAGTTGCAGGCCGGTTCGGTGGACAAGTGTGCGCCACCGAGACACGTATTGTTCAAATTCCTCCCTACGCCTCATTCTCTCCACGGTTAAATCCGAAATAGAGGGGGTTCTGATCCTCTGGTAACCGTAGCGGCCTAAGAACTTCTCGCTTACAGCCGAGAAGTTCAATAAGTGATCTATTGGGAGGGTGGAGAACCATTGTAGTGCTTCTCCTTCCAATGATTTTTGGAAGAGGAAGACTAGCAGAGGTTGATTATATAGAAAGGGGCGGGCGTCTAGATAAAAGGCAGTTAAATGGATGTCTGGGTCTCCACGACCGTTATACCGGCGGAACTTGGGGATTTTGAATCCTTCCGGTAGGTGGACTGATGGGATTTGTCTCAGGTTATGTAGAGACATGTTCTTGGGGGCTGAGGGACCAGTCTCGAAGAAGATTCTCCAGATGGTTTCATCCAGTGTTTCTCCCCTGGGAGGGCTGCCTAGCGGTCCCGGGTTTGGGGTGGCCTGGTAAGGACCTGTGGTGGAAACGATTGGTAACATTGGATTCGCGGGGGAAAGGGGGGTGAACGAAAAAATGCTCGGATTGACCGAGTGGCTGGGTGTGGACGGGGTTTTAGGAATGGCCTTGGGGGTTTCGACAGGGGCCTCCCGTCTCAGGGTTTTGACCTGGCGGTAGTCGGCGAGGTCATGAAACATGTCCTCTACGGATTGGTATCCTAGACTGGCCATCTTTTCCTCTAGATGGGTTAGGAATTGCGTGGCCTGACCCTCTTGGTGGATTCTTTCCTCTAGTATCTCCTCCTCTATGCGGGATTCCATGACGTGTGTGAAATGGTTCAAGGGAGTCAATGCAGATATAAAGCAGTAAATAAAGCGGTAAAGGATTGCGCAGCGGTGTGCGGCTTACAAAGCAATAAAGGATTGCGCAATGGTGTGCGGCTTACAAAGCAGTAAAGGATTGCGCAGCGGTGTGGGGCTTACAAAGCAGTAAAGGATGCTGTGATGCGAAGTAGAGGAGGATCTGATTCGAGGGGTGGGAAACTCTAACCTTCCTAAAGGGTTGATAGCATTCTAGTCAAGCTTGTAAAGGGGGGCAGAAGAGGATTACCTTTTGTTGCTTTTCACGAGTGATGTCCCACCGTGATCGCCAAATTTTGTCGGTGTGTCGGATTTCCGTGGGTGTCGGAAAGAATCCGCCGGTGAGGGGTGTGCGTGTGTGGGGGTCCTTCGGGGATTCGGATCGGGTGCGTGCCCTGGCGGGCTCGGTCAGATCGTCTTCTCAGAAGGGTGAGGTGTCAATCCTGGTTGAGGCCCCCGACAGTGGCTCAAGAGGAATCCAGGGTTTGTGTGATCGCCACCTTCTTTTTCTAAAAGCAGGAAAAGGTTGGGTTGGATTTGATCGCCTACGTGGGGGGAGTTTGTGGGGTCTCCGCTCTGAGACACGGATATACCATACACAGAGGTGAAAAACAGGTATCCTATTCTGCCTCCGGGGCTTGGCTAAAGAAGTTTTGGGACATAGGGGTGCAAATGGGGTGTGGATAGGGGGGTGGCTAGTTGAATACAGCCGTCGGGTATGGGGCGGCTAATGGTGCTTGGCCATCCGGGGCCTGGGATGGTTTGGGCAGAACTTTGGTAGGAAATGGGTTTGATTTTGGGACAGAGGCTATGCTAAGCTTAGCCTGGGTTTCTGGAGGGTGAAATGAGAGGGTGTTTTATGTAGAGAATGGGTATTTCTCTCACAAAAGGGGCTCTCTCTCTCTCTCTTGGGATTTCTAGTGGGGAAAGGGAATGACTGATGTTTGCTTTTTTATTGTGGATTGGGAATTGTCTTAGAAATGCTTTGGACCCCCTCTATTTATAGTAAAAGAGAGGCAGGGGAATATCCACGGGTAATAGAGTGGCTTGGTTAATAGTGTGTTTGATTAGACCCCTCATTAATTCTCTGGTTCTTCTGTCAGGACCAGGTGAAGGGCAGCTAGTTCTAACTAGCCGCCCAGGATGGGGCGGCTACTTCCTGGTAGCCGCCCCTATCATGACCTGCCAAACGTCCCATCTCTGATAAGCGGTGGCTTGGGTCGGTTACTTGGGTTGATCCGGCCAAGATGGGGCGGTTAAAGGTCACAATCTGCCGCAATGATCAACATTTAATGTTGTTTTATGTCCCATCCAGGGAAGCGGTTCAAGGTCGGCCATGGGGCGGCTAGTGCTAACTAGCCGCCTTGTATGGGGCGGCTAGTTAGGGCTAGCCACCCCTTGCCAAGGACTTGGGGTTTTTGGGGTTTTTAGAGCTTCTCTTAGGTGGGGTTCCCGGTTTGGGCTAGGGTTTGGTTTAGGTTAGGGTTTAGGTTTAGGGTTAGGGTTTCCGGTCAGGCTAGGGTTTAGGGTTAGGGTTAGGGTTTCCGGTCAGGCTAGGGTTTAGGTTTAGGTCTGGGGTTTAGGTTTAGGTCTGGGGTTTAGGGTTAGGGTTTTCAGTTTAGGTCTGGGGTTTAGGTTTAGGTCTGGGGTTTTAGGGTTAGGGTTTCCGGTTTCCTGAATTTTTGGTTCTCTATTAGATGTCCAAATGTAGGATATTTCTGGGTGTTTACTTGAAGTATTTCTGTCTTTCTGGACGGTCAAAAATGGGGTATCTACAGTCGGTAGAGCATTCCCTCTATGATGGCGTAGATGGCAGAACGGTGACACACCTCTTGTGCTTCAACTTGATCTGTATGTTGGCCTTGATCAGGTCCGTCCAACAAAGGGTTTCCCTTTCGATTGCATGGACGGTAATTTCCGAGTCAATAGAAGGCTGCCTCATGACTGTCGGTGCGACCCAGCGTCCCCTAGGGATGGTGGCCCCCACCGCTAACAAATCTGTCTCCTTGTTTTCCTTGCGAGGTAGGTAGCTAATTTCAAAGTCGAAGAATTCGAGAGCCGGACGGTGGGGCGGTGATACCTCTCCAGTTTCTCGTCCTTCACCGAGTATGCCCCATGGACCTGCAACACCACCAAGTGTATATCATAGTTTGTTCGCCGATACCTGATGTGGAGAGCCTTGGCGAGCTGGAACCCATTGACGAGGGCCACGTACTCGGCCATGTTGTTGTTGGAAGGAAACTCCAGCCGAATGGAGTCCCCCAATCGGGTACCGTCAGGAGTTGCTAACACAATCCCTGCAACGCTGCCGCTTGCGTTGGATGCTCCGTCGATGAAAAGGTCCCACCACTCCGATAGTTTGGGCGGATCATCGAGCTCTGATGCGGCCTTACGCATGTCTTCTTCGGGGTCAAACTCTAGCAGGAAGTCGGCTATCACTTGTCCCTTCTTGGCAACCCGGGGGTGATAGTCGATATCGAATGGTGACAGCTCCAACGCCCACTTCGCGGTTCGTCCGTAGAGGTCCAACTTGTGCAGGAAGACCCGAATGGGATAGGATGTGAGCATGACAATTGAAAGCGCCTCAAAGTATTGAGCTTCTTGATGGGCAAGTAACGGATCTCCGCGTCGAGTAGAGCCCTGCTTACGTAAAAGACTAGATGTTGTTGTTCGCGGTCTTCCTTGAATTGTGTGGCGCTGGTCGCGGTCACAGACACTGTGAGGTATAAAAAGAGTGTATCGCCCATAACCGGGACAGACAAAACAGGCGGTTGGCTCAGGTGGTCCTTGAGACTCTGGAAGGCAGCTTGCTGCTCGTCGAACCAAATTTCTCCCTTTGCTTTTTTGATAGCTTGAAAAAATGATCGACAACGATCCGAAAGACGAGAGATAAATCGAGATAAGGCGGCTATTCGATCGATGATCACCTGGATGTCGCGGGCGATTTTTGGGGTGACGGAGTCGTGCAATTCCTAGATTTTGGTTAGGTTGGCCTCTATGCCTTGCCGATGCACGATGTGGCCTAGGAAATGCCTCGAAGAAACGCCAAACGAGCATTTGCCCGGGTCGAGCTTCATGCGATGTCTCCGGAGGGCGTCGATGGCTTCGGCTAGGTGCTGTAAGTGCTGGTCGTGACTATTGAATTTAACCACCATGTCATCGATATACACCTCCATCGTTCGGCCGATAAGATGCTTGAATACCTTATTGACCAGATGCTAGAAAGTGGCGCCTGCATTTTTTAGTCCAAAAGGCATTATCTTGTAACAATACAGTCCGCATTCTGAGATGAACGCGGTTTTTTTCTGATCGCTCGGGTGGAGAGGAATTTGATTATAGCCTGAGTAAGCATCGAAGAATGACAAGCGCTCATACCCCGCCGTAGCGTCCACGAGCTGGTCTATCTTTGGCTATGGGTAGCCATCCTTGGGATAAGTTTTATTGAGGTTGACGAAGTCGAAGCAAACTCGCCACTTTTGACCTTTCTTCTCCACTAAGACGACATTGGATATCCAGTTGGGATAACACACCTCATAGATGAATCCAGCAGCGACAAGCCGATTAATCTCATCTAAGATTATCTTATTACGCTTGGGCATGAAACGGCGTTGTTTATGCTTTTACAGGGGTTGCGTCTTGTCACATATTCAACTCGTGAACGGCGACGGTAGGATCTATGCCTGGCATGTCACTGTGAACTCAGGTGAACACATCTCGATTTTCCTGCAAGAACGAAATCATAGACATTTTTTCATAGTCATGAAGAAGACTCCTTAACTGTACAATCTTCTCTGGATCGTCCCTGTCTAGGGTGATTGTGACGATCGGCTCAAGAGCAGGTAGTTCCGGTTCGGATTCGAGCAGCGCTTGCACCCACTTCAATGGTCAGCCGGCTGATTGCAATAAGGTGGGGGAAGGTGGTCCCTCAGCGGGACCCTCGGGAGTGCGGCATGCCAAGGCATAACACTTCCGCACGGCTACCTGGTCTCCTTGAATGTCGATGGTGGATCGTCAATCATTGGTGAGGCACCGCATGACCTGATGAAGGGTGGAGGGAACACCTTCCATCCGGTAGATCCATTCGCGTCCCATAATAGCATTGTAAGCCGACGGGGAGTCGATAACAATGAACTTCACATTGATGGTGCGGTCAACGGCTGTGACGGGGAGCGTAATCACACCGATGGGGCTCACTCGCTTGCGGTCGAATCCGACCAAAGGAGGGATGGAGCGCTTGATCTCTTCGACGTCCAACCCCATTCGTAGGTAAGCATCCAGGAATAGAATGTCGGTGCTGCTCCCTCCGTCGACCATGACCCTTTGTACATGGCAATTACATATATAGATTGTGAAGACCAAGGGGTCAGCGTGAGGCATAGATGCCTGTTCGAGATCATCTACTCCAAATCGAATGGAATTGACAGCTGTAGATACCCCAATTTTGACCGTCCAAAAAGATGAAAATACTTCAAGTAACACCCAGAAATAACCCACAAATGGGCATCAAATAGAAAACAAACCTCGAAAAATCGAAAACCCTAAAACCCTGGTCCAAAACATAGAAACCTAAAATCCTGGAAAGGGGTGGCTAACCCTAACTAGCCGCCCCATTCCACATGGCTAGTTTCCATTAGCCACCCCCCTGGTCGACCCCAAACCGCTTCCCTAGATGGGACATAAAGCAGCATTAAATGCTGATCATTGCGCTGGGTTATGACCTTTGGCCCCCCCATCTTAGCCGGTTCAATCCAGGTAACCGACCCAAGCCACCGCTTGTCAGAGATGGGAAGTTTGGCAGGCCAAGCAATCCTGGATGGCCATATTTGACTAGCCACCCTACACCTGGTCTCTGACAGAAGAACAAGAATTAATGAGGGGTCTAATCAAACACACTATTATCCAATTCATCCCAGTACCCCCTGGACACTCCCCTGCCTCTTTTTTACTATAAAAAGAGGGGGTCCAAACCATTTCTAACATCATAACCCATTCACATCTTCAATCCACCTCTTGAATTCACAACCCACCACCCATTTCCACCACTTGAAATCCTTGGAGAGAGAGAGAGAGTTCCATTTGTGAGAGAAAAGTCCATTCCCTACACCAAATCACCCTCTCAATCTACCCACCAAAACCCAGGTTAAACCCAGTTTAGCCTCTGCCAAAATCAAACCCATTTCCTACTGAAGTTCTGTCCAAATCCACCCAGGCCCTGGACGGCTAACCCTAGCTAGCTGCCCCCTACCCGACGGCTCAAAACCAGTAGCCGCTCCCCACCTGCACCCCATTTTGACCCAAGACTCCTTTAGCCAAACCGATCAAATCCCAACCCAACTTTTCCTTCTTTTTGAAAAAGCAGGTGGCGATCACACACCCCTTGGAATCCTCTTGAGCCGTTGTCAGGCGCCTCAACTAGGAAGGAGACCCCACCACCCTTCTGAGAGACGATGCAGCCGAGCCCGCAAAGGCGCGCACTGGATACGAATCCCCGAAGAACCCCCACACACGCGGATTTATTTTTCCCACACCGACAAATCTGGCGATCTCGGTGGGACATCCCTCGTGAAAAACAGTAAAGGGTAATCCTCTTCTGCCTCCCTTTTACAAGCTTGACTAGAATGCTATCAACCATCTAGGAAGGTTAGAGTTTCCCACCCCTCGAATTAAATCCTCCTCTATTCTGCATTACAACATCATTTACTGCTTTGTACGCCGCACATCACTATGCATTCCTTTACTGCTTTGTAAGCCGCACACCACTGCGCAATCATTTACATCTTTCATAAGCTGCACACCGCTGCGCAATCCTTTACTACTTTATTTACTACTTGCTATCTGCATTCACTCCATTCCCCTGAACCGTTCCACACCCACATCATGGAATCCCACCTAGAGGAGGAGATACTAGAGGAGAGAGTTCACCAAGAGGGGCAGGCCACACAACTCCTGACCCATCTAGAAGAAAAGATGACCAGTCTAGGGTACCAATCAGTGGAGGACAAGTTCCAAGACCTCATCGATTACCACCGAGTCAAGACCTTGAGATAGGAGGCCCCTGTCGAAACCCCCAAGGCTACTCCTAAAACCCCGTCCACACCTAGTCGCTCGGTCAATCCGATCATTTTTTCGTTTGCCCCCCTTTTCCACGCAAATCCAAAATTCCCAACTGTCTCTACCTCAGGCACTTACCAGGCCACCCCCAACCCGGGACTGGCAGACAGCCCTCCCACGGGAGAGACATTGGACAAAACCATCCGGAGAATTCTCTCCGAGACTGGTCCCTTAGCCCCCAAGCACATGTCTCTACATAACCTGAGACAAATCCCATCAGTCCACCAACCAGAAGGATTCAGAATCCCCAAATTCCACCGGTATAACGGTTGTGAAGACCCAGACATTCATCTAACTGCTTTTTATCTAGATGTCCGACCGTTTCTAGATAATCAACCTCTGTTAGTGTTTCTCTTCCAAAAATCATTGGAAGGAGAAGCACTACAATGGTTCTCCACCCTCCCTGTAGATCACTTATCGAACTTTTTAGCTGTAAGCGAAACGTTCTTAGGCCGCTACGGTTACCAGAGGACCAGAACCCCCTCTATTTCAGACCTAACCATAGAATGAATGAGGCCTAGGGAGGAATTTGAACAATACGTGTCTAGGTGGCGCACACTTGTCCATCGGACCGGCCTACAACTCACGAAATGTTAAGAAATTGACATGATGTTGCAGAGTTTGAGTCCAGAGCTCCGCACGGGCCTTTCATACGTAGACTGCACTACGTATCAGCTTCTAATTGACCGCCACAACAGGATTTCCTGTTGTGCAGCCCCAGTAGTCCAAACCCAGTCCCCACCTATTAGCCATAGGGTTGGACAACCGTCACGTAAGGCACAAACCTCACGGTAGAGGGGATTACACAAGTTTCAGCACTCTACCCAAACGGAGCATGAGTTCCTGATCGAGGAATGGCTCCGAGACAGTGCACGTCCGGCTCATCCGGGTATGCACCGCCTCGGTCAACCAATCAAAACTTTATGCCTCGATCAGTACCTGTCCCCGTGCCGACACAACAGAACCCGAAAATCCAAAGTTCCCCAGTCCAAAGCCCTATAGTTTAAAGACAAGGCCAGTCTAGGACCCCCTTGTACTCCACTTTCTTGAGAAATCAATGCCTATGGCCTAGGCAACCTACACAAAGTACTTATAATGAGGTTCCCCCCCCCCCAACATCCTATAATCATAGACGAGTGGGAAAGAGGGATTCTTACCCTCCCCTCCCAGAAACATTAACTAAAATTTTTAGGGTGCTAATGGACACTAATAGCATCTCCCTCCCGATTGTTAGGCCTCCACTCCCTGGGGCCAACATGGCGCGTTACTGTCAATATCACCAACAGCCTGGTCACACCGTAGAACAATGCATTGTTTTTTGGAACTTTGTTTACGATTTCAATGATGACAGGCGCCTTGACTGGGCTATGATCAAAAGCCACTTAAGCCAGGGCAATTCTCAAGCTTCCAAGCCACTTGACATATTCACTGACCCATTGCCAGGTCACAACTAAGCTTCCACGTCTGGAGCCCACGCAGTAAACATGGTCAGGAGAGGGAGGCAACCATCACCAGGACCAAGCAGCTCGAAAGATGCCACTGATCACAATCTGTCCGAGGAATCCAAGGAGTGTGGGACGAGCCCTTCCAGCTGAACCTCAATGACCACGACCTCGCCATACTCTATGGTGAAGAAGAACACGCAATTGTCGCCCTGCCCGCGATCATCAACATTGAGTCCGACGAAAGCAGACTGGAAAACCCGGGAGAAGACGAAGAGGAGGAGCCCTTTTAGGAGATCCCCGAAGGAGCAAGCGAGGGACCCGAGGGAGGGGAATGTATTTCAGATGATCTACATCTGGATGACAACGGGTCCTCCAAGAGTACCGGCACTATCGATGGCCCCTGCCACCCGATGACCATCTCTTTTACCGATGAAGACCTCCCGGACTCAAGACTGCGGGTATACCCCTTACATATCCGCGAACGACTTCAGATGTTGCGGCTAAACAACATCTTTGTGGACCCGGGGTCAGGAATGACATGCTCCACCTACCAGAAGATACCCGAACTAGGCCGCCCTCCCGTCCAACCGGCCCACTCTAGTATCCAGGCTTTCAATCATACCGGAAAGACTCTCCACGGCCCCAGCATATTCGAGCTAGTTGTCGGACCCCTGATCTGCGAGGTGGCATGCTTCGTGGCTGACATCGACACAAGGTACCCTCTAATGTTAGGGAGACCATGGTTGGACAGCATCCAAGCCATCTACTCCCCCCGACACCAGTGCCTCTGGTTGCCCTTTGTGGGCCATGTGCTCACAATTTAGAGAGAGGCACGCCTCCAGTACGAGAACAAGAACAACTGGATAATGCACAACATGTTCACACTAGCCCTATGCCCGGGAGGCAAGGATGAAGGTGGTAGCCCACCTGGGTCCCCTTATAACAGCGACTACCCCTCGGAAGAGACAGCCAGGACCATGAACTCAGTGAACAATCACATGGAGCCCAACCTGATCACCTTCCTCCCCCATGAAGTTGTAAAAGCTGGAGCACGCTCCACGCACCTCACGATCACTGCCACACTCGGAGGGAGAGAATTCAAGCATAATTCATCGACACAGGAGCGGAAACCAACGTACTCACCTTTTCTACTTACCAAAAGCTTGAAGGCAGGGTCCCCAGGCTAGAACCATCGGACGAGTTCATTTATGCCTTCGATAGCACGCGCAAGAACACTTGCGGACTAGTCACGCTCCCACTGAAAATTGACCCCGTCTCCACCATAGTCAACTGCATGGTGGTGAACATTCGGTCACCCCACCCTCTAATTGTTGGGAGGACATGACTCAATAGCATTGAAGCTGTCTCTTCCACCCGACACCAATGCATTCGCTTCCCATATCATGGAGGAGTCAAATCCATCTGGGGAGAGGCGCGCTTCAACGGGGCGTGAGTCCGTAACTGGAGCGCCTGTGCCATGCGCATCCGGCTAGAGGTGCTTGCATATTGACAACCGGACTCTGCTGATGAAGAACTGCTCCAACAAGGAAGACCCCTGAAGAGGCTCAAGGAGGAAGAATTCGGGAATAGGGGACCCCCACCGGACATCAGCCGGCCATCAAAAAGGAGCCGACTCGAGGAAGCGCCGCAAGTCCCAAAAACCGGGAACTGATCCCCCCAGGTAAACCCCGTTAGTCTAAACATGTACATATTTGTTTCAGGCTTTCAACAAAAATCCCCCAAAATCAAAATGTTTGCTTATCAACTTTCTAGTTAGCAAAATCCTATACATATTTGTTTCAGACTTTCACCAAAAATCCTCCAAAATCAAAATATTTGCTTATCAGCTTTCTAGTTAGCAAAATCATGTACATATTTGTTTACTGCTTTCCTAAAAAAATCAAAACATTTATTTACCAGTCTTACGCTTTCAAACCCCTATACATATCTATTTACACGCTTTAAAAAAAAAAGAACAACGACAAAATAAAAATAAATAAAAAATAAAAAAGAGAGAGACGAGAAAAGATTAAGAGCGGCGGACCACGCCCAGGCCTACCAAAGAAGGGTGGCAAGGGCATTTGAAAAAAAAGTAATAGAAAGGAAATTCAAAATTAGAGAGTTAGTACTTAAGCAAATCATGCCATCAAGGCAGCCCCACCCAAGAGGAAAGCTGCAACCCACATGGGAGGGACCGTATGTGATCACCCATGCCTACTCCGGGATTGCTAAACAACGGCTATACCAGTACAGATCTGAACAAGCGGATTGTACTTTCCACCCAAAATAAAGAAGTGATAAAAAGAAAAAAGCCAAAGGGACCTAGAAAGTAGGACATGTGCTAGACTGGGACAATTCTAAATATTGCCAAAAAGGAAGATATTACTCTTGCCCCATTCCCCCTATCACCTTTTATTTTTACAATAAAAATTTGGAGTTGAACTATGTCTGCGGGGAAAGGCGAGATTTCGACCGAAAGTAGGCCTTTTCTATGTTTACAAATGCACACACTTACATGAGTTTATTTAAAAACTTATTTGTTCAAAGGAAGCTTATTTAACTTGATTCCTGGTGCATTCATGGATTTTTCAGCATGTTTAGAATAATATAATCAAGCATTTGAGAGCCATGAACCCGGAAAACCGACACCTAAAAGCTTATACCCTTCAAATACAATCCTGGTTTGGACACGAGTGACCACAAGGTTATCTTTTCAGGCTTGATGGTATTTTTTACTTAGGAAAGTTGAAAATATTGCCCTCTCACACGAAAGAATGATTGAAAAATTAAAATGCTCCCTTGTGGCACTTACGCATGAGCTAGCATTTTCCTTTTCCAAACAATTAGGCATTCAAACTTCCTTAAAACATTATAGCTCCTCGTACCAAAGCTAAAATTATCCCTATTACACTTGTTTCATACCCTGCCGCACATGCTTGAGAAGAAATTGCCCCACTCTCACACGTATTTCTTCACTCTCACACTTGGAATCCCTTCCTTGCATACTAAAGCATGGTTTCCTGCGCTTTCCTTTCTCGCATTCGATTGCCATTTTACCTTAAGATGGATTGTAGCCCTTGACGATTCAAGCAAGAAGGGCTCGAAAGTCAATGCAGGGGCACAACCCGGACAGATTTAACACTTGGTCCATGGAAAGGATGTTTTTATAGGTCTTGAAGGATAAAACACTCAGGAGGACTTTCAGCAGCAGCAGACAGAAGTAGCAGAAACAGAAAAATTGCCCCAGGCAGGTGTTAGGCCTGTGTCATTTAGAGTCCTAATTTCGATCAGAGTCGCTAAAATTTTAACTTTTAGCTACCTGCTAGGGTTTGAAGACTCTGATTAATAATCTAACTGCATATTATGGGCCCTGGTACTATTTAGTACTGCCCATAAAATTTTCGTTTAATTCCGATAACGTTTTTGTAATTATGCAGTTTCGGATTGGGCATTCGGATTTGATTTTGTAAAAATCCAAGACGAAGAGATAAAAATCCGATATTATTATGAGATGTTCAGTTTAAGGATAGCTTCCATATAGAAGTGGAATTAGATCAACTGGATTCGTATATCAAAAGTTATGGGTATTTTTCCGAGTATACCCCGAAGTTGAGAAATCCAGGCAGCAGCCCTGTAAGATGTTTAGCCTAGATTTTGGAATAGCTGGAGAGGTTATTTGATCTAGGTGTAAACATGAAAGTTGTAGATAATCGTCTTATATTTCCAATGCCACTATAGTCGTGCAATTCTGAGCTGTATTGAGGAAGTTATGGTCGTTTAAGTGAAGTCTGCGCAGAGGTTTTAAGTCCGAGGATGACTTGGTCATTTACTCGACCTTTGCTTATTTAACCCCAAATGTGCACGACTTTGGCTCACTTTCTCACCTCTTTTGGATCTGGTCCAGCCCTAGATGAAGGCTTGGGTGGAGGAGGTGGTGGTGATGGAGAAGAAGAGGTTTAAAAAGGTGAGTTGTTGAGGTTGTTATTGTTGTTGTTGCTTCCCCTCCTCTCTTCCTCCCCCTCAATTGTTTTCCCTTCCCCTTTGGATTTCAGCCCCCCAAATGGTTGTTAAAATGCCTAAGTGAAGCCATGTAGAGAAGAGAAGCCCAAGTTGAGGCGGTGGCAGTGGTGGTGGCGGCCGAGGTGGTTGCGGGCGTGCGGATGAGCCCCCACACCTCCCCCTTCCCTTCCCCTCTCTTTTGGTGAGTTCCTCCTCTTCTTTAATCAGTTTTTATGGCTTTGGGGGTGCTAGGGAGGGCATGCATGGGTGGTGTTTGAGTTTGGGTGCATGTGGGAGGCTTGGGGGAGGGCTTGGGATGCTGGGCGTGCGCGGGAGGCTGTCCGCGCGCGTGTGCGCGCTGGCAGGCGCGTAGGCTGGCGCTGGAGGGCGCGTACGCGCGGATACGCGCAGTAGCGCGCGGGGGCTCCCGGGGGTGTGTATGGTGCTGCCCGAGGCCGGTTTGGCCGTGCTGAGGGTCAGCACCCTCGGGTGGGTGTCCGGGGGGCTCGGGCACGCGTGCGTGCATCCATGCTTGCGTGCGTTCGAGCCCGTATTCGTGGATGTCTAGCCGTAGACATCCCTGTTTGTTTCTATGTGTTTGTTTGTTGTTTTACTCACCCATTTTTGGTACCTTTACCTTACAGACCTCGTCGGATGGGATGCGCGTCTATCCGGGTATCGGTGAGTGGTTCGATCCAACACTTTGGGATGCGCTCGATGCACGCCGCCGTGCATTGTGCATCCTTGGGGCATCTCGACCCCTAAATATGCTAGATATTTGCATGTTAGGGTTGTATAGCTCGTATATTGTGTAGAACCCCCTATTCTACCCTATACTTGCTTATGTATGTACTCATGTTTGAATAAATGTGTTTTCATGCGCCCTTGTGTTTTGGGCATATATTTTAGAATGAGTGTATGGATGTATAGAATATGAATGCCTTAGGTAGTATTGTAATACTCCTCTCCCCCTATATGAGTAATATCCAGCATGTCAAACCTTGGGTTAATAACCGGATGCGTACTAATATTCCCTTATGATTAGACTGGAGGAATGGTGTAGTAGTTGCACCCATCTGTTGGGGCAAAGCTATGACCAGTATTCCGGAGAGGATGAGACTTTCCCTCTCTCTCGCCCTCCCTCTTTGCGTAAACTGAGTAAGTAGATACGATTCCTACTTGACTCAGGTTCACTTGGGATTATCGGTATGCATCGGTTGGCGCGCGAGATCACGCTTAACCCCCCCCTTGGAGTTGGTAATATCCAACGCCTACTTGAGTCATCCTTTACATGATTGAATGTTTATTATGGCCTTATAAGCACGTTTAAGTGGGTCATACCTTGTATGCATATTGTATGATTTGTTGTTTATGATGTAAATCCATGTTAGGGAGTACCCCTATAGTTATATATATTATCGTGCATGTGGCACATATTATTATGTTATGTTTCCCCTCATATATATATATATGCGCGCATGTTAACTAATTTGGCCTATCCGTAATAGACAAGGGTATGACCCGCAGTCGGGTCGTACCCTATTAGTTAAAGCGCTAGCGATGTAATCACCCCTTGCATCCGAGTGATGCATTCGTATCGAATTCTGAAGAATTCATCGTGGCCTTGGTTTTGTTAAACCGATAGCTACGGCATTATCTTGGGCCTACCCGTGCTAGGCGTGTGTCTGAACCGCCTATTGGGTTATACCCCTGGCTTTTCTACACGAGTGTAGAGATAGTCCTGGCGTTCGAGCGATGCCTCCGTGTGGGAATACAAGAGTATTCGATATCATCGATATATGTATGTAAGTACCAAGGGTAGTTGGCTTTCCCATAGGGTTCGCATTGCGAACGCAAGGTGCTTCCTCCTGACATCGTCATGAGTCGAAGCTACCCGACATAGAAGCTGTCCTGTATGGTGCCGCCACTTGTAGGTGCTACCGATGCGTACCGCGGTACACATCTAGGGAATGTACTGATCGTGGAAGGCCGACAGGTAGAGGCTGCACGGGAGAAAGCTACCAAGTGATATTTTGGGCTTCAAGTCGTTCTCCCCTTCGTCGGATCCGTGTTGAAGCTGCCCGGTTCGTAGTTGTCCTGTGGGGTGCTCCCAGACGTATTTATGACACCTATTGGTGCGCCCATATGGTAGAGATAGCGGTCATGGAGAGGCTACCAGGTAGAGGCTCCCCGGGAGAGGGCTACTGGATGACAATGGGCGTAGAGCAACTGAGTTCGTTTCAAAAGTCCCTAGAGTCACCCCTCCGGGGGCTAGGGTGAGGATGAGTTGTTGTCACGTCGCCACGTGACCCAAATACCCATCGAGTATGCTCTGGGTTTGTTACTTCTGACGCGTGAGGTATCGAAGTATATCTCTACCTCGTAGCAGATGGACGCGTTGTGTCTCGTTAACCAGTAACACGTGGTGTTATGGTTAACCCTCGTTTGTCCCCGGGTCTCCCTGGAGCTCCCCTTCGGGGTCGGGGGCGATGAATGTGTTAAGTCACGTCGCTACGTGACCCATTTTGTTTGTTCACCGGTTCCCATATTTGTTGGGTCCGGTTAAGTATCGATGTTGAGAGATATCGATAACAACTACCTCTATGTAGATGATCACAATAGTGTTGTTTAGACCAGTAATTCCGCGTCTCCTTGACAAACGGTATGGTCTCTCCCCAAGAGTCCCAAGAGTCTCCCTTCGGGAGTGAGGGTGTGGGTGAGATGGGTTGCACCGCCGTGTGACCCTATTATCCATTGGGTTTCAACCCATGTCTTTCCTTGAAAGGAAATTGCCTTAACATTAAATTGTTATAGTGGTGTTCGGTTTCCGACCACTCACTGAGCTTGTAGCTCACCCCTCGCGTACTGTTTCTTTTACAGGGGCGTTGTTGGGCGTGGAGCTGGAGTTTCCCTATGGCGTGCTCTTGCGTGCGTGGAAACGTTCTGTCCGGCGGATTGGCGAGTGCGAGGCTGTCAGCAGTCCTAGAGTCTTGTGTATTGGTAATTCGTGCGTGTGGCACTTGTTGTATTTTATTGGCTAGACTTGGCTCTCACAGGACAGTGATTGTGTATTCCAGTCTGTAATTTTTGGTTTACAGACTTATTGATAGTTTATGCTTCCGCTTTTCAGTTGTATTATCAGTTGTCATTGCTTCATTAGCCTTGTGTATTGTTTATTGGAGTCGTTGTTGACCTCTTGTTTATGATAGCTGATATTATATTATTGCCACGTCTCGGGGACGGCCGCCCTGGGGCGTGACAGCAGGGGACGGCTAAATCCGACTAGCCTCCCCTCACAAGACGGCTAGAATGAACTAGCTGCCCCTGCTTCCTCCTTTCCCAAATAAAAACTCAAGCAAGGGACGGCTAACCTAAACAATTAGCCCCTCACTAGGCGGCTAGTTTTCACTAGCCGCCCCCTGCCTGTTACTCGAAAACCTTTTGTCAGCCCTATTCTTTTCAAATCTTCAATTCTTTTATACCTATGAAAGATATTCTCCCCCAAAACCTGTGCACACACATTTCATACATATATTCATACACAAAACCTGTATAAGCACAAATCAAACAAACCATGCACCCATTGATCCATTTCGTCCACCCGTAAAACCTTATGAAACCATTCCACACACACGACCAAATTAAAACCAATAAAACTAAATTAAAAACACCCATGTTTATCATACACCGAAGCAGAAGAGAAAGTTGTTCATAAAAAGGAAAAATCAAACCTAGTTAAACTAAAAGAAAGTTTTAAAAAATAAATAAACTAGGGATGAGTGGGTAGGAGTCCGTCCAAAGCTTTCCATCTAAGTGTCTTGGACTACGCGTCACCAAACTTATCACCTGAGTCAAAAGAAAAGAAGAAAAGCATGAATTCCTTGCATATATACATTCTTCCACTCCAAAACCAAGACACAAAAGTTGTACCTTGGAATATTATCATCATCTGTGGGAGGCTGGGTCGATGGAGGGACATCCTGACTTGGCTGAGGAGGAATCGGTGGCTGGTGAGAAGACTGAACCTCTAGAGTTTCCTGAACCGTGGGAGTCTCTCTAACGGAGGAGGCAGCCCTGGAGTATCTCCGACGATTCTGGCTCGTTGATGGACGAGAGGCACGACTAAAGGTGGCCCCAGTGCCCAATGAAGCAAAAATGGAGTGCTCAGGCTCGAGCGGGAGACCGCCGACTAACTTCCCTCGCATGGTGGCCTCCCAAAGGTGGACTTGCTGCATATTACGATCTCTCCTCTCCAACCTCTGGCGAAAGCGTACCTCCACTCCTCTCGAACAATCCTCGACCGCCCTCAGCCTCTCTTCAAGCTCCCGCGATCTCACCTCGGTGGCTCGGACCCTATCCTCTCTCAATCAGAGCGCATCCCGATCCCTGTCCCCAGCAGCCTGAAGGAAGCGGATCAAATCTCCCATCAAATCCCCATGAACGCCCGCCGACGTTTCCAACTCCGACACCCTCATCTAGAGGGAGTCTCTCTCGCGGCATAGGATGGTGAACTCCTCCTCTCTCGACTCCACCATGGACCTCAGCTGGTCCATCTCCTCCTGAGCACGTACGGCCCTGCCTCTTGCCTGTCCGAGCTCCATCCTTGTGGCATCAACTCGCTCTAGGCCACATCCAACTCCCTCATCAACTCGAGTTCTCGCTCAGAAATCATGAATGGAGGAGGGGCAGAAGAAGAAGAAGTGCCATCGGCTCTCGCTCTCGACAGAGCATCCACCTAAGCCTCAAGGACCCGAACCTGGTCCTGCAAGCGTCTCCTTTGCGCCCTCAACACTTCTATTTGCCTGACCCGCGCTTAAAGATGCTCATTGGCGATCTTGAGCTTCTTCTCCAGCTCATTCAACTCAACCTGCAAAAGCAACACCACACAGAAAATATTCAAACTAGGAGAGAACGAGAGAGAAGAAAATGATTTCTAACTTACGTAGGCGTCCGGGATCTCCTCCCCCATTGTCCCAAGGATGTCTGCATATTCCTGACGATACCAAGCCTGGTAGTCGTCGTTTGAAGTCACCTCGGAACGACGCTCCACCAAGACACCCCGGCTCATTCATCCCACCACATACGTCACGTAGTTCCTCAGGAGGTTCGTATCCCAAGGAATCCCGGCCATAGGGATCGAGGGACGCTTCGATAAAGGAGCAGGCACCCACTAATGGTACCCAAACTGGCGGACAACCCGGCTGATCGCATGAAATACGACCTCATTAAAGTAGATCAGTCAGACATCCTGCGACAACTCCTCGGGGACCTCCTCCTCCGCATAGGGCCTCCAAATCATCTACGAAGCATCAAAAGAAATAGGAAGAACACTTAGTCAAAAGAAAATCAAATATAAGCCAAAGAAACTCGAAGAAAATACATACCACTTTCTCTGTCAAGACGCGGAAGGCCTCCTGGAACTGAGCAAGGCGATATAAGCGCAAAGATCCCCTAGGTGCCCACCTCATGGCCCAAGGAAGAGCATGGTTGAAAGACGCCGGAGTCGGACGATCAATCGCAAAGTGCGCGTACCCAAAAGACCTGTAAAGCAAGGGAGGAATTGTCAAAATCAAGTAAGTTAAACCAACAACAAAACATTCTCTACTCACGCATACCTGGAGAAAGGGAGCAAAACCGTCGAGGTTCTTACCCCCGGCCCGCTTCACCTTCTTCGAGAGCTCTGCGAAGAGATGGGCGAGCATCACGGCTCCCCAAGCAAAGCGTCCCATACCCTCCAAATCCCGCATCAGCAATAGGGAGTGAGAGGAGACCTTAATAGAGGCCGTCGAGAAGAGGACCCAGCCATAGAAGTAGAGGAAGAATGCCCTGAGCTCCCTCCGTGCCCTCTGTGGGCACGTGACCGCCTTTCTCGCCTCGATCATTGCTCGCCTCCTCTTGAAGCTAGCTACAGCTTCACCCTTCTGGTGCTGCATGAAGGAACCAAGGCCATACTGCCCTGATAACCGCTCCAAAGGGATCTGGTTCAGCGTTCACTCCCACTCGACGAACTCCCACTCCCCGATCAACTCCTGGAAGAGCGCCTTGTAATCAGCAAGGATCATTGCAATCATAGCCTCACCCAAGACTGGGAGGCCCATAATCCACTCCACATCCTCGAGGGTCGGCATGACGGCACCAGTAGGGAGGATGAAGGTACAACTCTCCGGATCCCATCTCTCCGCCAAAGCCACATAGGGCCGGTGAACGTGGAACGGCTCTGTAGATACCCCAATTTTGACAGTCCAGAGAGACAGAAATACTTCAAGTGACACCCGGAAATATCCCACATTTGAACGTCAAGTAGAGAACCGAAGTTCAGGAAACCAGAAACCCTAAGCCTAGCCCTAACCTAAACCGGAAACCCTAACCCCAGCCCTAAAGCTAAAACCAGAAAACCAGAAATCCAAAAACCCTAAGTCCCTGGCAAGGGGCGGCTAGACATAACTAACCGCCCCATACCAGGCGGCTAGTTAGCACAAGCCGCCCCCCTGGCCGACTCTGGACAAGTCCCCTGGATGGGACATAAAGCAGTATTAAATGCTGATCATTGCAGCGGGTGATGATCTTTAGCCGCCCTATCTTAGCTGGATCAACCCAAGTAACCGACCCAAGCCACCGCTTGTCAGAGATGGGACGTTTGGCAGGTCATGATAGGGGCGGCTACCAGGAAGTAGCCGCCCCATCCTGGGCGGCTAGTTAGCACTAGCCGCCCTTCACCTGGTCCTGACAGAAGAACCAGAGAATTAATGAGGGGTCTAATCACACAAACTATTAGCCAAGCCACTCTATTACCCCCTGGACAATCCCCTGCCTCTCTTTTACTATAAATAGAGGAGGTCCCAAGCCTTTAAACCCATGATCAATCCACAAATCAACATCCACAATCCAATAGACAATTCACATTTCCAATTCACTTCCCTTCCCCCACTAGAAATCCCAAGAGAGAGAGAAAGAGAGCCCCCCTTTTGTGAAGAAAAACCCATTCCCTACACAAAAAACACCCTCTCATTCGACCCTTCAGAAACCCGGGCTAAACCTAGCTTAGCCTCTGTCCAAGACCAAACCCATTTCCTACCGAAGTTCTGCCCAAACCAGACCAGGCCCCGAACGGCTAAACCCTAGTAGCCGCCCCGTACCCGACGGCTGTGTCACACTAGCCGCCCCCCTATCCACACCCCATTTGCACCCCTATGTCCCAAGACTCCTTTAGTCAAGCACCGGAAGCAGAATATGATTACCTGTTTTTTACCTCTGTGTATGGTATATCCGTGTCTCAAAGTGGAGACCCCACAAACTCTCCACGTAGGCGATCAAATCCAACCCGACCTTTTCCTACTTTTAGAAAAAGCAGGTGGCGATCACACAAACCCTGGAATCCTCTTGAGCCGCTATTGGGTGCCTCAACCAGGAACGACACCCCTCACCCTTCCAAGAAGACGATCCGACCGAGCCCACCAGGGCACGCATCCGATCCGAATCCCCGAAGAACCCCCACACACGCACGCGCACCCGCGCACCACCGGGATCCTTTCCTATAGCACCGACACCTTGGAGGCTTCCGACGATACCGACAAATCTGGCAATCACGGTGGGACATCCCTCGTGAAAAATAACAAAAGGTAATCCTCTTCTGCCCCCTTTTACAAGCTTGAATAGAATGCTATCAACCCTCTAGGAAGGTTAGAGTTTCCCACCCCTCGAATCAGTTCCTCCTCTAATTCACATCACAGCATCATTTACTGCTTTGTAAGCCGCACACCGCTGCGCAATCCTTTACTGCTTTGTAAGCCGCACACCGCTGCGCAATCCCTTACTGCTTTGTAAGCCGCACACCACTGCGCAATCCTTTACCGCTTTATTTACTGCTTTATATCTGCATTCATTCCCTTGAACCATTTCACACATCATGGAATCCCGCATAGAGGAGGAGATACTAGAGGAAAGAACCCACCAAGAGGGTCAGGCCACGCAATTCCTGACCCATCTAGAGGAAAAGATGGCCAGTCTAGGATACCAATCCATAGAGGACATGTTTCATGACCTTGCCGACTACCGCCACGTCAAAGCCCTAAGACAGGAGGCCCCTGTCAAAACCCCTAAGGCCGTTCCCAAAACCCCGTTCACACCCAGTCACTCGGTCAACCCGAGCGTCTTTTCGTTCACCCCCCTTTCCCCTGCGAATCCAATATTCCCAGTCGTTTCCACCCCAGGCCCTTACCAGGCCACCCCAAACTCGGGACCGCTAGACAACCCTCCCAGGGGAGAAACACTAGATGAAACCATCCGGAGAATCCTCTCTGAGACTGGTCCCTCAGCCCCCAAACACATGTCTCTACATAACCTGAGACAAATCCCGTCAGTCCACCTACCGGAGGGATTCAAAATCCCCAAATTCCGCCGATAAAACGGTCGTGGAGACCCAGACATTCATTTAACTACCTTTTATCTAGACGCATGCCCGTTTCTAGATAATCAACCTCTGCTAGTCTTCCTCTTCTAGAAATCATTGGAAGGAGAAGCACTACAATGGTTCTCCACCCTCCTTGTAGATCACTTGTCGAACTTCTCGGCTGTAAGCGAGAAGTTCTTAGGCCGCTACGGTTACCAGAGGATCAGAACCCCCTCTATTTCAGATTTAACCGTAGAGAGAATGTGGCCTAGGGAGGAATTCGAACAATACGTGTCTTGGTGGTGCACGCTTGTCCACCGAACCGGCCTGCAACTCACAGAATGTCAAGAAATTGACATGATGTTACAGAGACTGAGTCCAGAGCTTCATACGAGTCTTTCGTACGGAGACTGTACTACATATCAGTTTCTAATTGACCGCCATAACAGGATTTCCCGTTGTGCAGCCCCAATAGTCCAAACCCAGTCCCCACCTATCAGCCATAGGGTTGGACAACCACCTCGTAAGGCACAAACCCTCACGGTAGTGGGGATTATTACACAAGTATCGGCACTCTACCCGAACGGAGCACGAGTTCCTGATCGAGGAACGGCTCCGAGACAGTACAAGTCCGGTTCATCCGGATATGCGCCGCCTCGGCCAATCAACCAAAACTTCACTACTCGATCAGTACCCGTCCCCGTGCCGACACAACAAAACCCGGTAATCCAAAATTCCCCGGTCCAAAGCCCTGTAATCTCAAGACAAGGCCAGCCTAGGACCCTTTTTTATTCCAGCTTCCTAAGAAGTCAAAACCTAAATCCTAGGCAGCCCACCCAAGATACTTATAATGAGGTCTCCCCTCCAACATCCTATGATCAGAGATGAATGGGAAGGAGGGATTCTTAACCTCCCCTCCCAGAAACACTAACTAGGATTTTTAGGGTACTAATGGACACAAATAGTATCTCCCTCTCAGCTGCTAAACCTCCACTCCCCGGGGTCAGTAGACTGCGTTACTGTCAATACCACCAACAACATGGTCATACCGTAGAAATGCATTGTTTTTCAGGATTTTATTTATGATTTAAATGATGACAGGCGCCTTGATTGGGCCATGATCAAAAGCCACTTAAACCAGGGCAATTCTCAAGCCTCCAAGCCACTTGGCATTTTTACTGACCCATTGCCAGGTCACAACCAAGCATCCACATCTGGAGCCCACATGGTAAACATGGTCAGAAGAGGGAGACAACCATCACCACAACCAAGCAGTTCAGAAGACGTCACTGACGACAGTCTGTCCGAAGAATCCGAGGAGGAAGAGCAGAACGAGAAGAGCAGAACGAGCCCTTCCAACTGAACCTCGACAATCACGACCTTGCCATACTCTATGGCGAAGAAGGAGATGCAGTTCTCGCCCTTCCCGCAGTCATCAACATCGAGTCCGAAGAAAGCGGACTAGAAAACCCAGGAGGAGACGAAGAAGAAGAGCCATTTGAGGAGATCCCCGAAGGAGCTAGCGAAGGACCCGAAGGAGGGGAATGTACGTCGGATGATCTGCATCCGGACGACAACGGGTCCTCCAAGAGTACCGACACTGTCGACGGCCCCCGCCGCCCAATGACCATTTCGTTCACTAATCAAGACCTCCCAGATCCCAGACTGCGAGTCTACCCCCTACACATCCACGGACGACTTCAAATGTTGTGGCTAAACAACATCTTCGTGGATCCAGGGTCAAGAATGAACATAATGACGTGCTCCACCTACTAAAAGATACCCGGACTAGGCTGTCCTCCTGTCCAACCGGCCCACCATACTATTCAAGCTTTCAACCATACCAGGAAGACTCTCCACGGCCCCGGAACATTCGAGTTGTCTGTCGGCCCTCTTATCTGTGAAGTAGCCTGCTGCGTGGCCGACATCGACACAAGGTACCCATTGATGTTAGGGCGACCATGGTTAGACAGCATCCAAGCTATTTGTTCCCCCCGGCACCAATGCCTTCGACTGCCCTTCTTGAGTCATATCCTGACAATCTGGGGAGAGGCGCGCCTCCAGTACGAAAATGAGAACAACTGGGCGATACATAATATGTTCACACTAGCCCTGCGACCGGGGAACGTGGATGAAGGTGGTAGCCCACCTGGGTCCCCTTACGACAACAACTATCCCTCAGAAGAAGCGGCCAGGACCCTGTGTTAGACCTCTGTCATTTAGAGTCCTAATTTCGATCGGAGTCGCTAAAATTTTGGTTTTTAGCCTACCAAATGGGTTTGAGGACTATGATTGAAGATATAACTGCATATTATGGGTCCTGATACTGTTTAGTACTGCCCATAAAATTTTCACTTAATTCCGATAATGTTTTTTTGGAATTATGCAGTTTTGGATCGGTATTCGGATTTGATTTTGTTAAAATCCAAGATGAAGAGGTAAAAATTCGATATTATCACGAGATGTTCAGTTTTGAGATAGCTTCCATATAGAAGTGAAATTGGATCAACTGGATTCGTATATTAAAAGTTATGGGTATTTTTCCGAGTATACCCTGAAGATGAGAAATCCAGGCAGCAGCCCTGTAAGATGTTTAGCCTAGATTTCGGAATATCTGGAGAGGTTATTTGATCTAGGTGTAAACATGAAAGCTGTAGATAATCTTCTTAGCTTTCCAATGCCACTAGAATCGTATAATTCGGAGCTGTATTGAGGAAGTTATGGCCGTTTGAGTGAAGGCTGTACAAAGGTTGTAGTCCGAGGACAGCTCGGACATTCAGTCCGACTTTGCCTATTTAAAGGCCCCAATGTGCACGACTTTGCCTACTTTCTCCCCTCTTTTGCTCTTGGTCCAGCCCTATGTGTGTCTTTGATGGTGCTTTTGGAGGAGATGTAGTGGAAGGAAATCATGGGTGAAGAAGGAACAAGTAGAGGTGGATGTGTTTGTGCTTGTTTGGCCTTCCTCTCCTTTCGTCCTCCTTTAGCTCCCCCTCTCCTCTGGTTCAGCATGAAGAAGAGATGTGGAGGCTGAGATGGTGGTTGTGGTGGTAGCGGTTGAGGTGGTCGTGGGCGTGCTTGTGAGCCCCCACACCTCCCCCTTCCCTCCCCCTCTCTTGGTAAGCTTTCCCCTCTTCTTTTTCTAGTTTTTTGACACATTGGGTGTGTTGGTAGGTGGTGCATGCCATGTGTTTGTATTTATGTTTGTGTGGTGTGTGTGTGCTTAGTTGCTTGGGTGTAGGGGTGTTGGCACACCCGCATGCGTGCTACCCTGTGCGTGCTGCCTGCGTCCAGCATGCCCTTGTCTGTTGCCGTGGCAACCCCAGCACTTGTGCCCAGCAGCCCCAGCACCTGTGCCCTGCCAGCCCCAGCAACTGTGCCCTGTCAGTGCCAGCACCTGTGCCAGAATGCCCAGCACCTGCTGCCCTGGCAGCACTAGCAATTGTGCCCCAGCAGACCCTGTCTGTGCCCGACAGTGTTCCCAGCGCGCCCAGCGACTCTGCCCAGCGCCTGTTCCCAGCGTGCCCAGCAACTCTGCCCAGCGCGTCCTGCGACGTTCCCAGCACCTGTTCCCAGCACCTGTTCCCAGCGTGCCCGGCACCCGTTCCCAGCGTTCTCGGCAGCATGCCCGGCACCTGTTCCCAGCGTGCCCAGCACCTGTTCCCAGCATGCCCGGCAGCGTGCCCGGCGCCCGTTCCCAGCGTGCCCGGCGACATGCCCAGCACGCCCTGCCCTGCCTGCGCACCCCGGGTGATGTCCCGTGCGTGCGTGCTTTCCCGTGCATGCGTGTTGTCTCGCGTGCGTGCTGTCCCGCTTGCCGCATGCGTGCTGTTCCACGTGCGTGCTGCCCCGCTCGCCCTGCTCGCGTGCTGCCACTTGACGCGCATCAAACCGGGTATCGGTGAGTGGTTTGATTCCAACCCTTCCAGGAGCGCTCGATGCACGTAGTCGTGCTTCGCATTTCCATGGGGCTTTAATTGCACTCTAAATATGCTAGATATCATGCATGCTAGGTTGTATAGCTCGTATATTGTGTAGAACCCCTATTATACCTTATACTTGCTTATGTATTGTATAGAATATGGCATGACTTAGGTAATTTTGTTTGAAATACTACCCCTATTTATCAAGCATGTTTAAACTTGGGTTAATAACGGGGTGTATGCGTAATATTCCTGATTTAATACTCGAGGGTATGGTATAGTTGTTGCACCCATCTAGTTGGGGCAAAACTATGACCCGCTTCAAGAGAGGATGAGGCTTTCCCTCTCTCTCGCCCTCCCTCTTTTCACGAGCTAAGTAAGTAGATGTAGTTCCTACTTGACTCAGGCTTGCTTAGAATTATTGGCATGCATCTGTTGTTGCGCGGATCGCGCTTAACCCTTCCCTTCTAGGTTGGTGTTATCCAACATATATTAGGTTGTAATTTGTGTGTTTACCTGTTTGAAGCCGTGTATGCATGTTTAAGTAGGCCACCGTTGGGTAGTTAATTGCATATTATATATAGATGCCGATATGGCCATGATTCTTGTCTAATGTGTTAGACAAGTGTATGACCTCTTGTGTGGTCATACCATGGCTTTGACACTTATAATAAAATGTCTTTCCCGCATCTGAGTTATGCGCCCTGGAGGGAATTCATGAGAATTCATTGCGCTTATCGGTGTTTGATAACCGATGATGACGGATCCATAGGGATCGTATTCGCGGGTGTCGAGTGTTCTTTCCTTCGTCGGCTCCGAGTAGAGACTGCCCGGCGTAGTAAAGTCCGGTGGGGCGCTCCCAGATACTACTCATGACGCGTGTTAGTGTACCCATACAGCTGAGGTAGCGGTCTTGGGAGGCTAGTCCGGTAGAGGCCTGAACCCTGTGAGGTGCTCCTGGGAACTATCCACGACGCATGTTGGTGTGCCCATATTGCAGAGATAGGGACCTGGGAGGCTACCAGGTAATAGAGGTCACACCGGGAGAGACTACCGGAAGACGAGCGGTGTAGAACAATCGACCTCTTCCCCAAGAGCCTATGTCACCCCGAGGAGGGGGTGAGGGTGAGGGTGTAGTGGGTCGGCGTTGATTCGATCTGCCAGGTTGTGCAATTTCCCAAAATCCTATGTCACCTGTCGGGGTGAGGGTGAGGGTGTTAGTGTGAGTGTGGTGGGCTCGAGTTGATACTCCACCCACCAGCTTGTGTAGTTGGTTTTCCCGTGGGGTTCGCGTTGCGAACATGTGATGGTTCCTCCCAATATCATCGTATACCAGGGCTCCGACGTTGAAGTTGTCCTGACAGAGGACTCCCACTTGTAAGTACTCCCGACGCATTCGGCGGATGTACTGATCATGGGAGTGTACCAGGTGAGGCTGCACGATGGTGGGCCACCGGACGATATTGCAAGCGTGAATTGTCACGCCCCAGGGCGGCCGTCCCCGAGACGTGGCAAATATATAAATGATATCAGTAATCCATACACGAGGTCAAATAAATACTCCACAATAGTAAAGGAAATACACAAGTAACTGACATCAAATATATACAAAAAGCGGAAGCTCAAATGACTAAGTCTGTAATTCAAAGACATATTACAGACTAGAGTACACAATCAACTGTCCTGTGAGAGCCAATATATATACAATAACTGACATCAATAGTCTACATACCGTGCACAAGCACAAGTATAATACATACAATGAAAAGGGAATGCTGATAGCCTCCGACTCGCAAGACATCCAACGCGAACGCAGGTCTCCTACTCGGATGGCGCCAGGGGAGCTCTTCTCTTGGATCCGACTCAGCGTCAACTGGGGAAAAACATAAGCGAGGGGTGAGCTACAAGCTCAGTGAGTGGTCAGAAACCAAACACCAACACCAACATTCGATCCTAAGGCAATCACCTATCAAGGAAACCATGGGTAGAAACCCAACGGTTAACAAGGTCACACGGCGGTGCGACCCTACCCTGCCCTCGCCCTAGCCCCCACAGGGGTGAGTCTAGGGACTCGAAGGACAACTTGCTGTTCTACACCGTTCGTCATCCGGTAGCGCTCTCCCAGGCAGCCTCTACCTGGAGCCGGCCACGGTCAGTACACTGTCGAGCGCATCGATGGTACCTACAGGTGGGGGTCCACCCAGGGCGGCTCGTACCTAGGAAGCATCCACACGGATCCGGCGAAGGGGAGAACGATAATTCAGGCTTGCAACATCGTCCGGTGGTCCACCCTCGTGTAGCCTCACCTGGTACACTCCCCTGACCAGTACATCTACCGAATGCATCGGGAGTACCTACCAGTGGGAGTCCTCTGTCAGGGCAGCTTCTACGTCGGGACCCCGGTATACGACGATATTGGGAGGAAACACTACTTGTTCGCAGCGCGAACCCTATGGAAAGCCAATCACTCAAGCTGGTGGGTCAAGTATCAACTCGAGCCCACAACACTCACACCAACACCCTCACCTCCGAAGGGTGACCTAGGTTGTCGGAAGTAACTGTACCAATCCCTCACCTTCACCCCAAAAGGGGTGACCCAGTCTCTTGGGAAGAGACTAGATCGTTTCTAAGCCCTTGGTCCACCGGTAGCCCTTTCCCCGGGTAGCCTCTGCCTGACATACTCCCACGATCAGTACACTGTCGATCACAGCGATGGTACCTACAGATGGGAGCCCGGTGCCAAGATAGCAATGATACGCCGAGAAGTTCCTACACAGATCCAACGAAGGGGAAAAACGATAACTCATGCTCGCAGCGCAAACCCCACGGGAAAACCATCTATACAAACTGACGGGTCGAGTATCAACGCGACCCCACCCTACTCACGCCAACACCCTCACCCTCACCCCGACGGGTGACATAGGATCTTGGGGAAGAGGTCGATTGTTCTAAGCCCTTGGTCCACCGGTAGCCCTTTCCCCGGGTAGCCTCTACCTGACATACTCCCACGAATGGGAGCCCGGTGCCAGGACAGCGTTTCCAACGCCGGAAAGTTCCTACACGGATCCAACGAAGGGGAGAAACAATCTACGCTCGCGGATACGATCCTCTTGGATCCGTCATCATCGGTTATCAAACACCGATAGGCGCAATGAATTCTCATGAATTCCCTCCAGGGCGCATAACTCAGATGCGGGGAAGACATTAATTATAAGTGTCAAAACCATGGTATGACCCCACAAGAGGTCATACACTTGTCTAATATATTAGACACGAATCATGGCCATATCGGCATATATATATATATGCAATTAACTACCCAACGATGACCTACTTAAACATGCATACATGGCATCAAACAGATAAACACACACAAATTACAACCTATTATACGTTGGATAACACCAACCTAGAAGGGAAGGGTTAAGCGCGATCTGCGCAACAACAGGTGCATGCCAATAATTCCAAGCAAACCCGAGTCAAGTAGGAACTACATCTACTCACTCGGTTCGCGAAGAGAAAGAGGGCGAGGGAGAGGGAATGCCTCATCCTCTCTCGAGCTGGTCATAGTTTTGCCCCAACAGATGGGTGCAACAGCTATACCACACCCTCGAGTCCTAAATCAGAGGAATATTACGCATACACCCGTTATTAACCCAAGTTTAGACATGCCTGATATGTTCAAATGATAATAAGGGTAGTATTTCAAACAAAATACCTAAATCATGCCATATTCTATACAATACATAGGCAAGTATAAGGTAGAATAGGGGTTCTACACAATATACGAGCTATACATCCTAGCATGCATGATATCTAGCATAATTAGGGTGCAAATAAAGCCCCATGGAAGCGCGAAGCATGACTACGTGCATCGGGCGCTCCCGGAAGGGTTGGAATCAAACCACTCACCTAACGAGCGCACGGCTCGCGAAACGGAAGAGAGCGACGAGTTGAATCCGAAGCCTGAAATCAATCCATCAAGGATCATCCAATGGTTGCATTTGGCTATAACAAGCTGCTCGACACCACGAAGCACTCCGAACGCGTCTGAGCACCGCAAGCACGCCCTCGAGTACCCCGTGCACGTTGCCCATGCACCTCGCACGCATCAAACAACGTCAAGCACATCCTCGAGCACCTCGTGCATGCTTCCCACGCACTCCGCACGCATCGGGCAAGGCCAAGCACGCCCTCGAGCACCCCGTGCACGCTGCCCACGCACTCCGCACGCATGCGAGCACCTCATGCACGCTTCCCGCGCACTCCGCACGCATGCGAGCACCTTATGCATGCTTCCCGCGCACTCCGCACGCATGCGAGCACCTTATGTATGCTTCCCGCGCACTCCGCACGCATGCGAGCACCCCCACAAACAGGTGGCATGCACACCAGCTACAAAAGAGATGGCTGAACCCAACCGAGGAGAGCGGGAGGTCCATACGCGGCTCCGGCATGCCCGCACACCGCTGCTCCACCGCCAACACCCCCGACGCCCCGCACCTCCTTACAAACAACACACCTTCAAATACATTGGAAGAGGAGACTTCATCACCACCTCCACCAACAACCAAGCACTCCTTATATGCATAAGAACCACAAAAAGAAGAGGGAAAACTCACCAAAGGAGAGGGGGGAAAAGGAAAGGAAAGGGGGGCGTAGGGGCTCGCAAGCGCACCCTCGGCCACCCCAACCGCAACCACCGCAACCACCACCTCTTCCTTGCTCTTCTTCTTCAATGTGGCATTACAACAAACACATGGGGGGCTGCTGTCCAAAGGGGAGGGGAAAACAATGAGGGGGAGCCTGAGGAAGATGGATTAAGAAGGGAGGATAACAAAGCACAACAACAACATAAACACACCTTTTCCACTCCTTTTTGATCTTCTTCTCCACCACCATCACCTCCTCCACCCAAAACACATACAAAAGGGGGGCTGGACCAGAAAAGAGAGGAGGAGAGACCCAAAGTCGTGCACATTTGGGGATTAAATAAGCAAAGGTCGAGTAAATGACCAAGTCATCCTCGGACTTAAAACTTCTGCGCAGCCTTCACTTAAACGGCCATAACTTCCTCAATACTGCTCCGAATTGCATGATTCCAGTGGCATTGGAAAGATAAGACGATTATCTACAACTTTCATGTTTACACCTAGATCAAATAACCCCTCGAGCTATTCCGAAATCTAGGCTAAACATCTTACAGGGCTGCAGCCTGGATTTTCTCAACTTCGGGGTATACATGGAAAAATACCCATAACTTTTAATATACGAATCCAGTTGATCCGATTCCACTTCTATATGGAAGCTATATCAAAACTGGACATCTCGTAATAATATCAGATTTTTATCTCATCATCTTGGATTTTTACAAAATCAAATCCGAATGCCCAGTCCAAAACTGCATAATTCCAAAAACGTTATCGGAATTAAACGAAAATTTTATGGGCAGTACTAAACAGTACCAGGACCCATAATATGCAGTTATATCTTCAATCAGAGTCCTTAAACCCCAGAAGGTAGCTAAAAATCAAAATTTTAGCGACTCCGATCGAAATTAGGACTCTAAATGACACAGGTCTAACATGAATGATCGTTCTCCTCTTCGCCGGATCCGTGCGGATGCTTCCTAGGTACGAGCCACCCTGGGTGGACCCCCACCTGTAGGTACCATTGACGTTGTCGACAGTGTACTGACCGTGGCCGGCTCCAGGTAGAGGCTGCCCGGGAGAGCGCTACCGGATGACGAATGGTGTAGAACATCAATTTTTACCCTTTAAGTCCCTAGGCTCACCCCTGTGGGGACTAGGGCGAGGGCGGGATATGGTCGCACCGCCGTGTGACCTTGTTAACCGTTGGGTTCCTACCCATGGTTTCCTTGATAGGAGATTGCCTTAGTATCGAATGATTATGTTGGTGTTTGGTTTCTGACCACTCATTGGGCTTGTAGCTCACCCCTCGCTTATGTTTTTCTTCAGTTGACGCTGAGTCGGATCCAAGAGAGGAGCTCCCTTGGCGCAGTACGAGTAGGAGACCCGCGTTCGCGTTGGATGTCTTGCGAGTGAGAGGCCATCAGCATTCCCGTTTCCTTGTATGTATTATACTTGTGCTTGTGCACGATATGTGGACTGTTGATGTCTTTTGTTGTGTATATTGGCTCTCACAGGACAGTTGATTGTGTACTCTAGTCTGTAAATATGTCTTTGAATTATAGATCTAGTCGCTTGAGCTTCCGCTATTTTTATATATTTGATGTCAGTTACTTGGTTATTGCTTTATTGCCTTTGATGTTGTGGAGTCCTTATTTGATTTCGTGTATGGATTGCTGATATCATATATATATTTGCCACGTCTCGGGGACGGCAGCCCTGGGGCGTGACACCCTGCATCCACCAAGCGATCACTTTTCTCCCCCATGAAGTCGCAAAAGCCGGAGCACGCTCCGCACCCCTCGCGATCACTGCCATACTCGGAGGGAGGGAATTCCGGCACATTCTCATCGATACGGGAGCAGAAACTAACGTTCTTACATATTCCGCCTACCAAAAGCTAGAAGGCCGGGTTCCCAGATTGGAGCCCTCGGACGAATACATTTATGCCTTCGACAGCACGCGCAAGAACGCTTGCGGACTGGTCACGCTCCCACTAAAGATCGGCCCGGTCTCCACCATCGTCAACTGCATGGTAATGAACATTCAATCACCCCACCCTCTGATTGTTGGGAGGATATGGCTCAACAGCATTGAAGCCGTCTCATCCACCCGACCCCAATGTCTTCGCTTCCCGTACCGCGGGAAAGTAGTATCCATATGGGGAGAAGCACGCTTTAACGAGACACGTGCCCGGAATTGGAGCGTCTGTGCCATGCGCATCCGGCTGGAGGTGCTCGCATGTTGGCAGCCAGGCTCCACCGACGAAGAACTGCTCCATCAAGGAAGGCCCTTGAAGAGACTCAGGGAAGAAGAATTCGGGAATAGGGGACCCCCACCGGACATCAGCCGGCCGACCAAGCGAAGCCTACTCGAGGAAACAATACAAATCCAAGAACCAAGTACTGATCCCCCCGCATAAACTTTCATCATCCTGTACGTATTTGTTTACAGCTTTTCCTAAAAATCTAAAATCAAACAAAAATATTTGTTTACCAGCTTTTCGCTTTTATCACCCTATACATGTTTATTTACACGCTTTCCAACAAAAAAACAAACAAAAAACAACAAACAAAAAGAAATCAAAATCCAAAATATATGCCAATCAGCTCTCATTCCCCAACCCTGAACATACCTATTTCCAGCTTTATTTACATGTTTTTCATCAAAACAAAAAAAATGTTTTCTAACTGTCTTTACATGTTTTCTAAACCACGAAAATATTTTTACAAGCTTTCTTTACATACCTTCTAGACAACGAAAATATTTCACGAGCTTTCCTTGCTTGTTTTCCAAAACAACGAAAATATTTGCAAACTACATTTCCACACTCTTCTTCACGACGAAAATGTTTTCCAAATCTGCGCTTCTTCAAAACTAAATGCTTTAACAAAACCATATTTCCATGATTTCCGCCAAAAACGTTTTACAAACTGTCTTTCCATACTTTCCTTCTAAAAAACAAAATCGTTTTCCAAACTCTATCTCCATTCTTTTACCAAAAAAAATATATCTATTCGCCAACGCAGGCCCCTTTTTCAAAAACATAAATATGCATCTGTTTCCACACTTTCAAAAACATAAAATATAAAAAATACCAAAAAGAGAGAACTACCAGACGAGAAAAGGTTAAGAGCGACAGACCATGCCCAGGCCTACCAAAGAAGGGTGGCAAGGGCATTTGAAAAGAAGGTAATAAAAAGAAAATTTGAAATTGGGGAACTAGTACTTAAGCAAATCAAGCCATCAAGACAACCTCACCCAAGAGGGAAGTTGCAACCCACATGGGAGGGACCCTATGTGATCACCCATACCTATTCCGGGAATGCCTACCGCTTGGTAGATGCCGAAGGAGTCGAGGTTTCAGGTTCGTGGAATGCACTTTATCTAAAGAAATTTCATGCATGAAAAGCTTTCAATACTTGAGAACTATTATTCTTTCTTCCTGCAATTTCCAGCGTTTAGTACTTGATGATAGAACTATAAGACTCTCAAAGATAAACTCGTATCTATTTGAACACATCTCCGCCAAATTATGCCACTTCATTCACACACGTATAACTGGATGATCGATTTACCTGATAGAAGAGAAATTGCATACCCCGTAGACTGGGACAATTTAAAACCCCCAAAGCAAAACCTCACTTATTTCCGCCCCACTCGTATTAACCCTAGGTCAAACTGAGGAGTTACCTAGACCTGGCATATGTCCCAAAACAGGGTCTGGCACTATACAAACACTTCTAGAGGGGAAGCACGAAAAGAACCGGGGTGAAAAACAGAAGAGCCCCCCCTCAAACCAAAAAAAAATCAGGCAATAAGAGGCCAACAAAAGAAAAATAACACCCAAGTGAACGGGTTAAACTCTCTATTTTAGCAGGCTTTCACGCCTATACGCACGGTATACGCTAGACAACGGCTATACCAGTACAAATCCAAACAACGAACTGTACTTTCCACCCAAAATAAAGAAGTGATAAAAAGAAGAAAGCCAGAGGGACCTAGAAAGTAGGACATATGCTAGACTGGGACAATTCTAAAATATTGCCCGAAAGGAAGATATTACTCTTACCCCATTCCCCCCCCCCCCTTTTTTATTTTCGCAATGGGATTCAAAATTGGACTGTGTCTACCAGGAAAGGCGAAATTTCGACCAAAGGTAGATCATTTCCAGGTTTACAAATTACACACACTCACGTGAGTTCACTTAGAAACTTGCCTATCCAAAGGAAGCTTATCTAACTTGACTCCTGGTACACTCATGGATTTTTCAACATGTTTAGAATAATACGATCAAGCATTTGAGAACCATGAATCTAGAAAAACCGGCACCTAAGGCCTATACCTTTCAAATACAACCCTGGTTTGGACATAGGTGACCACAAGGGCTCCTCCACGGGGACATGGTGATATCTTTTACTTAAGAAGATCGAGAACATTGCCCTCTAACATAAAAGAAAAACCATTGAAGAATTAAAATGCCCACTTATGCCACAATACTTACGCATAAGTTCGCATTTTCCTTTTCCAAAGCACCTAGGCATTCGATTTTCTTGAAATATTAAAATTGACCCCCCGTACCAATGATAAGATTACCCCCACCTACATTCATTCTACGCCCTTCCGCACATGCTTGAGAGAAAATTGTCCCACTTTCACACGCACTTAAAAGTTTTTCGCTCACGCACTTGGAATCTCTTCCTTGCATACTAAAGCATGGTTTCCCGCATTTACTTTCTCGCATTATCTTTTCATTTACCTTAAGATGGATTGTAGCCTTTGACAATTCAAGCAAGAAGGGCTCGAAAGTCGGTGCAGGGGCGCAATCCGGACAGATTTAACACTTGGTACATGGAAAGGATGTTTTTATAGGTCTCAAAAGTCGAAACGGTCACGAAGGCTTCCAGTAGCAGCAAGACCAAAAGAATTGTCCCAGGCAAGGGGCGGCTAAACCCGACTAGCCGCCCCTCACCAGACGGCTAGACACAACTAGCCGCCCCAGCCTTGGTTTTAGGTAAGCATGTCCCAGGAAGGGGGCAGCTAAACCTAACTAGCCCCCCCTCACTGGGCGGCTAGTTTACACTAGCCACCCCCTACTTGCTACCCAAAAAAAAACTTGTTGTCAGTCCCACTTTTCAACTCTTCGACTCCTTTGATACCTATAGAAAATATTCTCCCCCGAAACCTGTGCACACACATTTCATACATTCATACGCACATAAAAACAGTATAACTACGAATCAAACAACCACTAAAATAAAAATCATACACCAAACCATGCACCCATTCACCCTTTCATCCACCCATACAACCTTATAAAAACTATTCCACATACGCGACCAAACTAAAACCAATAAACCAAGTTTAAAACAAGCCATGCTTGTTCATAAACCAAAGAAAGAAAGAGAAAATTGTTTAAAAAGGGTAAACCTACAATCAAAATAAAATAAAAATCCATCGGATGCTTCCATCGAAGTCTTGAGCCATACTCCACCAAACGATCACCTGAGTCAAAATAAAAGAAGTAAAACATGAATTCCTCGCATATATACCATTCTTCTACCTAAAACCAAGAAACAAAGAAGCTATACCTCGGCGTATCGTCATCCGCTGGAGGCTGAGTAGGAGGAACATCCTGACTTGGCTGAGAAGGGAGCGGTGGCTGATGAGAAGACTGAACCTCTGGAGCATCAGGAGCGGCAGGAGTCTCTCGAACCGAGGACGCAGTCCTCGCGTATATCCCACAACTCCAAGACACTGAAGGACGAGAAGGCTAAAGGTGGCCCCAGTAGCCAAGGAAGCCGAGAGAGAATGGTCAGGCTCAAGCGGAAGAAGGTCAAGGTCCGCCTCGGTCATGGAGCCCCCTCCAACCAATTTCCCCCTCATAGTCACCTCCCAGAGATGAACCTGCTGCATATCTCTATCTCTCCTCTCCAATCTCTGTCGGAGACGACTCTCTGTCCCTCTAGCCCGATCCTCGACAACCCTCAACCTCTCCTCCAACTCCCGTGCCCTTGCCTCTGAAGCCCTGAGCGCCTCTCGATCCCTATCCCCGGCTGCCTGGAGAGAACGAACCAAGTCCCCCATCAAACCTCCAGGAACGCCCGCCGAAGCCTCCAACTCTGACACCCTCATCTGGAGGGAGTCCCTCTCACGGCCTAGGGTAATGAAACCCACCTCTCTCGAAGCCATCATGGACCTCAGCCGGTCCGTCTCCTCCTCAGCCCGAGAAGCCCTACCCCTCGCCTGGCCCAACTCCATCTGTATGGCCGTCAATTCATTCCGGGCCGCATCTAGCTCCCTCATCAGCTCGAACTCTCACTCGAAAACCATGGAAGGAGGAGGGGCGGAAGAAGAATAAGCGTCATCGGCCCTCGCTCTCGACAGAGCATCCACCTGAGCCTCGAGGACCCGGACCTGGTCCTGCTAGTGTCTCCGTTGCACCCGCAACGCCTCTATCTGCCTGGCCCGTGCTTGGAGGTGCTCATTGGCGGTCTTGAGCCTCTTCTCCATCTCGTTCAACTCAACCTGCAAAAACAAATACCATTCAGAAAATATTCAAGCAAAAGAAAAAAAACGGAGAAGAAGAGAGGGATTTTCAGCTTACGTAAGCGTCCGGGATCTCCTCCTCCATCGTCCCGAGGATACCCGCATACTCCTGACGATACCAAGCTAGGTATTCGTCACTCGAAGTCACCTCAGGACGATGCTCCACCAAGACACCTCGGCCCATCCATCCCGCCACATACGTAGCGTAATTCCTCGGGAGGTTCGTGTCCCGAGGAATCCCAGCCACCGGAATCGAGGGGCGCCGCGGCAGAGGATCGGGCACCCACTGATGATAGCCAAGCTGGCGGACGACCCGGCTGATCGCATGAAACACGACCTCGTTGAAGTAGATCAACCAGACGTCTCGCGCCAGAGCCTCAGGAACCTCCTCCGGATAAGGCCTCCACGTCATCTAAAAAACATCAAAGATAGGAAGAGCGCTTAGTCAACAGAAAACCAAATACAAGCCAAGGAAACTCGAAGAAAAACTTATAACTCTTCCTCCGACAAGGCGTGGAAGGCCTCCCGGAATTGGGCGAGGCGGTGCAAGCGGGAAGATCCCCGGGGTTCCCATCTCATGGCCCAAGGGAGGGCATGATCAAACGGAGCCAAGGTCGGGCGATCGATGGTGAAATGCTCGTACCCGAAGATCTAGCAAAGCAAGAGGGAAATTATCATGATCAAAGTGAGCTAAACCAAGAAAAACATTTACCACTTACACATACCTGAAGAAATGGCGCGAAACCACCAAGATTCTTTCCCCTGGCCCTCTTGACTTTCTTCGAGAGCTCCGCGAAGAGATGGGCGAGCATCGCCGCTCCCCAGGCATATCGTCCCATGCCCTCCACGTCCCTCATCAGCAAGAGAGAGTGAGAGGAAACCTTATCGGAGGCCGTCAAAAAGAGGACCCGGCCGAAGAAGTAAAGAAAGAACGCCCTCAACTCCCTTCGTGCCCTCTGTGGGCACGCGGCCGCCTCTCGCCTCAATCATCGCCCGCCTCCTCTCGAAGCTAGCTGCAGCTTCACCCTTCTGACGCTCCGTAAAAGAACCGAGGCCATACTGCCCCAAAAGCCTCCCCAAAGGGATGCGGTTCAGCGTCCGCTCCCGCTCCACGAACTCCCATTCCCCGATCAACTCTCGAAACAGCCCCCTATAATCCGCAAGGGTGGCCGCAATCACCGCATCCCCTAAGACCGAAAGGTCGGTGATCCGATGGACGTCCTCAAGGGTTGGCATAACGGCGCCAATAGGGAGCATGAACGTGCAACTCTCCGGGTCCCATCTCTCCGCCAATGCCTCCACATATGGGCGATGGACGTGGAATGGCTCAATCAGAAAGAAGGAACGGAAGCCCGCTCCGTCCACTAAACTCCTCTCCTCCTGCCCCAAGGCATCATACCACCGCTTCGTTCCATGCCAAAGGGCCCGGATGCGATTCGGCCGCTACAAAACAAACGAAAAGGTTAGTCCAAAGTGATCGAGAGGTAAGGATCCAAGTCTAAACGAACTCATTTTCTAGAAACCATGCTTAGCACAATAAAACTCCTACACATTAAAATCCAAAAGAACAAAAAAAGGGCATGAAATATGAGACTTCATACGAAAATCTACCCTCCTTTATTTGCAAAACATACCTATAAGATCATATGCTTTACCCTCTTATCCCACCGTGGTCATTACTCGTATGCTTCATTTTCAAAATGCCGCTTATCATGCTTATATATACTTTCCACGAACTAAGCATATGAAGGAACTTGGACCCATAAACATGCATGCATATACTCCCTCTTATACTCCCTCTTACTCCACCATGGTCAAATACACATAAAAACATACTTTGAAGATTACATACATACAAAACCATCACATACAAGCATACCAAGCCATTCCCTTTCCTTTCCTTTATATGCATACAACGAACATGGATGTATGTATGAAGAATTATCTCCTTTTCTTTCTACAACCCGTACCCGTTCACATCCTTACTATCCCACCGTGATTAACTTATACACAAGCATGCCTATTTAAAACACACATGTACGAGTATAATACACATATACAACCTGTTCATACCACCAAAACACATGCATATACACCAAAAATAAAAAGGCTAAGACTAAAAGGTTAGGAACATACCACGGCCCGTGTGGACCCAGGAGCATCCACCTCGGCCTCGTCGGGGTCGTCCATCCCGTCGTCATCCCCCTCCTCTTCATCCTCCTCAAACACGGCCTCCTCGGCCTCAACCTCAACGCCCACACCGGCCTCTGCAGCCCCGGTGCCCGTACCCTTGGCCTCCTCGGCCTCACCCCTAACCTTTCCTGTCCCCTCCACTCTCCCCGCGCCGGAGATAAACTCCGCAAAAACCCCCATAGCCCTACTTTCCTCCTCCTCAGCCCAGGCCTCTGTGGCCTCCCTGTCCAACATCCCGACAAGGGCATCCAATGACGCCCTCACATCTTCACTAACCCCCTCGGCCCCTACTCCCCCGGTCGCACCCTCAAACGATCCCCCGACCCCCAAAACCACCTCCTTGATCACCGCCGGTCGATCCCCACGCCTCCTTTTGCGTGTATACCCTATCATACTACTCCCAACCTCCGGGGCAGCCCCCAAAGGCAAATCCCCAACCTCACCCGCGCCGATATCCACCGGCGGCACCTCCACCGTACCCACAACCTCCCCCGCGGCCTCGACCTCCGGCCTATCGCTCTCCGATAATGAAGAGCTCAGGTTACGCTCTCCACGAGCCACCCGTGGTCGTTTCCCCCTCGAAGCAATCGCCTTCGACCTTGTCATCTTCCTCGGATTGAAAAGAAAAAGGAGAACTCAAAACTAGGGTTTTCAAATCAAGAGAGGAGGACGGATCTTGGTCGAAATGGAGGAAGAAAAGGCAAAAGGAATCAAGGTTTTCGGTTTAAAATGAAGAAGAAGAAGAGAGGAGGGAAGAGTAACCGTTTTGAAACGTATGGAGAGAGAGAGAGGGTCCCTTTTCGGTTATAAGGGACCCAGTCAGGAGGCGGCTACTCACGAGTAGCCGCCCCCTCTCGGGCGACTAGTTAGGACTAGCCGCCCCTCCCAGTTTTCTACTTTCACTTAAAACCCCTTTCCAATCTCTTTTCAGTCCTAAATTTCAAGGTTTTCCATACCAAACAGCCATGTATTGGCTTATTTCCAGACACTGCTTGATTAAACACGACTTTCCTGAAGTTTTGCCACACTTTCAATACCATTCAATTCGAATTTCTTCAGTTCTGGTTCTTTTCCAGAGTTCTTATCCTTCGGATGATCCAATTCACCAAATCAAACTTTTACCTGCTTTCTGTCGGCGATATCCCCTCCTTGCTAAGTTTTCCCAAGCACGGGAATGGTAGGCACGAGGAAACTGACGCTGGGCTGCTCCGCGCACGATAGCTAAGAACCCCGACCGCGGGTTGGATCACTCACCATTTACTTTTCCCCGCCTTCCACCTGGATCATCCTTTCGGCTAAAAATTCTAAGTCAAGACCTAGCCTCCGACAGTCTAAATCAACTCCCCGAATAGTACTGTTCGTATTGGCATAACTTCTTGAAGGTCAGGCCGGCCAAAATAGGGGTCTCTTTCCTTATCATCGGTCGAAGTCTTTCCTGCTTCGCACAAAGACTCCGTCCGATGAGGGACAATTGTAGATACCCCAATTTTGACCGTCCAGAGAGACAGAAATACTTCAAGTAACACTCGAAAATATCCCACATTTGAACATCAAGTAGAGAACCGAAGTTCAGGAAACCGGAAACCCTAACCCTAGCCCTAACCTAAACCGGAAACCCTAACCCTAACCCTAACCTAAACCCAAACCCTAACCCTAGCCCTAACCTAAACCGAAAACCCTAACCCTAGCCCGAAAGCTAAAACCAGAAAACCAGAAACCCAAAAACCCTAAGTCCCTGGCAAGGGGCGGCTAGACATAACTAACCGCCCTATACCAGGCGGCTAGTTAGCACTAGCCGCCCCCCCTGGCCGACTCTGGACCAGTCCCCTGGATGGGACATAAAGCAGTATTAAATGTTGATCATTGCGGTGGGTGATGATCTTTAGCCGCTCTATCTTAGCTGGATCAACCCAAGTAACCGACCCAAGCCACCGCTTGTCAAAGATGGGACGTTTGGCAGGTCATGATAGGGGCAGCTACCAGGAAGTAGCCGCCCCATCCTGGGCGGCTAGTTAGCATTAGCTGCCCTTCACCTGGTCCTGACAGAAGAACCAAAGAATTAATGAGGGGTCTAATCACACACACTATTAGCCAAGCCACTCTATTACCCCCTGGACATTCCCCTGCCTCTCTTTTACTATAAATAGAGGAGGTCCCAAACCTTTAAACCCATGATCAATCCATAAATCAACATCCACAATCCAATAGACAATTCACATTTCCAATTCACTTCCCTTCCCCCACTAGAAATCCCAAGAGAGAGAGAAAGAGAGCCCCCCTTTTGTGAGACAAAAACCCATTCCCTACACAAAAAACACCCTCTCATTCCACCCTCCAGAAACCCGGGCTAAACCTAGCTTAGCCTCTGTCCAAGACCAAACCCATTTCCTACCGAAGTTCTGCCCAAACCAGACCAGGTCCCGGACGGCTAAACCCCAGTAGCCGCCCCGTACCCGACGGCTGGGTCACACTAGCCGCCCCCCCTATCCACACCCCTTTTGCACCCCTATGTCCCAAGACTCCTTTAGTCAAGCACCAGAAGCAAAATAGGATTACCTATTTTTCACCTCTGTGTACGGTATATCCATGTCTCAGAGCGGAGACCCCACAAACTCTCCACGTAGGCGATCAAATCCAACCCGACCTTTTCCTGCTTTTAGAAAAAGCAAGTGGCGATCACACAAACCCTGGAATCCTCTTGAGCCTCTATCAGGCGCCTCAACCAGGAACGACACCCCTCACCTTTCCGAGAAGACGATCCGACTGAGCCCGCCAGGGCACGCATCCGATCCGAATCCCGGAAGAACCCCCACACACGCACGCACACCCGCGCACCACCGGGATCCTTTCCAACAGCACCGACACCTCGGAGGCTTCTGACGATACCGACAGGCTCGATCAGGAAGAAGGCATGGAAGTCCGCCCCATCCACCAAACTCCTCTCCCCCTGACCCAAGGCAGCATACCACCTTTTCGTTCCATGCCGCAGAGCCCGAATGCGGTCATCACGTGCATGCCTTCTCTATTTTTACCATCTAGCATAATTGTACGCCTTTTACAAGCTCACCCAAGCATGTGAAGGAACTTAGACCCATAAAATTGCATACACCTACTCTCTCTTACTCCACCATGATCAAATACATATATAAATATATATATTCCGAAAGAAATATATGCATACAAAACCATCACATGCAGGCATGCTAAGCCGTGTCATTTCCCTTCCTTTATTCATATAACAAACATGGATGTACATATGAAAATTGTCCCCTTTTTTTCAACCCAAACTCATATTCGCATGCTTACTATCCCACAGTGATTAATTTATACATACAAGCATGACACATACTTATAAATACTACACAACCACCTATTTATATCATGAATATTTAGAAGAACAAAACATATATATAAAAATAAAAGGCTAGAGCAAAGAGGTTAGAAGAATACCACGGCCCGTGTGGACCTAGGAGCGTCCGCCTCGGCCTCATCGGGATCGCCCATCCCGTCGTCATACCCCTCCTCATCCTCTCCCTCCTCCTCAACCATGGCCCCCTCGGCCTCAACATCAGTACCAACCCCCATGGCTCCTATGCCCATACCCGTGGCCTCTTCGGCCTCAACCCCCATGTCTGCACCCTCGGCCTCCTCGGCCTCCAAACTAATACCCCCAGTCTCCTCCATGCTCACCGCACAGGAGGCCAAGACCCCGTCGTCCCCCATGGCCCTCCTCACCTCTTTCTCACCCGCGGCACTAGCCTCACCCTCACCCAGACCACCCTCGTCCACGCCGAAGACCTCGCCTAGAATACGCGCGGTCTCCGCACTAACGGTCTCCCCCTCACTAACACCCCCGACCTCGGCTCCTTCGACCGTGCCCTCGGTCGGTCCCCCAACCTCCAAAACTACCTCTTTTACCACCACCGGTAAATCCCCACGCTTCCTTTTACGCGTATACCCAATCACCCCACCAGTAGAGCCAACCCCAACCTCCAGGACAGCCCCCATAGGCGCACCCATACCCTCATCCACACCAGTGCCCACCGATGGCATCTCCGCCGTACCAACGGCCTCCCTCATGGCCCTCCTCTCCGACCCATCACTCCCCGATGAGCCCAACCCCGAGATAGCCCTCTCTGATCTCGGAAAGACCTTAGGCGCTTCATCATCGAAGCCGTCTTCTTCCCCTTCATCATCTCCTCCGGTTTCACAAGAAAAAGGAGAACCCAAAATTCTTAGGGTTTTGAAATCAAGAAGAAAGAGATGACGTAGGGCGGAATCAAACAAATCAAAGTGTTTAAAGACTAGGTTTTTCAGTTTCAAACTGAAAAGAAGAAGAGAGGGAAGAAAAATCGTTTTGAAAAGATAGAGGGGAGAGAGAGGGTCCCTTTTTGGTTATAAGGGACCCAGTTATGGGGCGGCTACCCACGACTATCCGCCCCCTCTCGGGTGGCTAGTTTCAACTAGCCGCCCCTCCCAGTTTTCTAACTTCCACTTAAAACCCCTTTCCAACTCCTTTTCCAATCCTAAATTCAAGTTCTCTAAAAACAAACAGCCATGTATTGGTTTATTTCTAAACACTACTTGATCAAACACGACTATCCTGAAGTTTTACCGCACTTCCAGTACCATTCAGTTCAAATTTCTTCAGTTCTGGTTCTTTTCCAGAGTTTTGATCCCTCGGATGATCCAATCCACCAATTCAAATCTTTACTTGCTTTCTGTCGGTGATATCCCCTCCTTGCTGAGTTTTCCCAACCACGGGAACGGTAGGCATGAGGAAACTGATGCTGAGCTGCTCCGTGCACGATAGCTAAGAACCCCGACCACGGGTTGGATCACTCACCATTTACTTTTCCCACCTTCCACCTGGATCATCCTTTCGGTTGAAAATTCTAGTCAGGACCTAGCCTCTGACAGTCTAAATCAACTCCCTGGATAGTATTGGTCGTGTTGTCTTAACTTCTTGAAGGTTGGGCCAGCCAAAATAGGGGTCTCTTTTCTTATCATCGGTTGAAGTCTTTCCTGCTTCGCGCAAAGGCTCCATTCGATGAGAGACAATTGTAGATACCTCAATTTTGACCATCCAGAAAGATGAAAATACTTCAAGTAACACCCGAAAATAACCCACATTTGGGCATCATATAGAAAACAAACCTCAGAAAACCGAAAACCCTAAAACCCTGGTCCAAAACCTAGAAACCTAAAACCCTGGAAAGGGGCGGCTAACCCTAACTAGCCGCCCCATTCCACACGGCTAGTTTCCACTAGCCACCCCCCTGGCCGACCCCAAACCACTTCCATGGATGGGACATAAAGCAACATTAAATGCTGATCATTGCGGCGGGTTATGACCTTTAGCTGCCCCATCTTATCCAGTTCAATCCAAATAACCGACTCAAGCTACCGCTTGTCAGAGATGAGACGTTTGGCAGGTCATGATGGGGGCGGCTATAGCCGCCCCATCCTATGCGGCTAGTCAAAAGCCGGCCCATCCTGGGCGGCCAGTTTTGACTAGCCGCTCTTCACATGGTCTCTAACAGAAGAATAAAGAATTAATGAGGGGTCTAATCAAACATACTATTACCCAATTTATCCCATTACCCCCTTGACACTCTCCTGCCTCTTTTTTACTATAAGTAGAGGGGGTCCAAACCATTTCTAACATCATCACCCATTCACATCTTCAATCCACCTCTTGAATTCACAACCCACAACCCATTTCCACCACTTTAAATCCTTGGAGAGAGAGAGAGAGAGTTCTATTTGTGAGAGAAAAGTCCATTCCCTACACCAAATCACCCTCTCAATCCACTCTCCAAAACCCATGTTAAACCCAGTTTAGCCTCTGCCAAAACCAAACTCACTTCCTACTGAAGTTCTGCCCAAATCCACCTAGGCCCCAGACGGCTAATCCTAGCTATCCGCCCCCTACCCGACGGCTCAAAACCAGTAGCCGCCCCCCACCTGCACCCCATTTTGACCCAAGACCCCTTTAGCCAAGCCCCTGAAGTAGAATAGGATTATCTATTTTTCACTTCTGTGTACGGTATATCTGTGTCCCAGAGCGGAGACCCCACAAACTCCCCCACGTAGGCGATCAAATCCCAACCCAACTTTTCCTGCTTTTCAAAAAAGCAGGTGGCGATCACACACCCCTTTGAATCCTCTTGAGCCGCTGTCAGGTGCCTCAACCAGGAGCGAGACCCCACCACCCTTCCGAGAGACGATCCAGCCGAGCCGGCCAAGGCGAGCACCGAATCCGAATCTCCGAAGAACCCCCACATAGGCGGATTTATTTTTCCCACACCGACAACAGCGATCCCGTGTTCACAAGCCGAATTAGTGGTTAGCCGCTTCCGTGATCCCGCATGGCTCCTTGGATTCGGATCGATACAACCTGTGTCTGGCCCTCCGCGTATGACAGATTCGATCCTGGTTGGCACCGCATCGGGTTTGGGCGTGTTGCACCACTGTCGAGACCGGGTTTGGTGATAGGGGGTTGTCGCTCTATGTAGTGCGCAAGTCGTCCATCTCGGATTAGGTTCTCAATCTGTCCACGAAGACTCCTGCATTCCTCCGTGGTATGCCCGACTTCGTTGTGGAATTTGCACTTGCGGGTTTGATCCCGACCTTCTAGGGCACTGCGCAATGGGAACGACGTCCAGAAATACCCTTTATCCTTGTTTTCGTACCATATTTGTCGCACTGACACGGCGAGTGGTGTGAACCATAAATCTCTCACTTTTGGAGGGCGAGGGCCACTGGGTTTCTCCTGGTCCTTTTCTGACATTACGGAAGACTACTTTTTGGGGGATGACTGTCCTTGCGGGGTGGTGTGACTGTCACGACGGTTGTCGCTTTCCGGGCCACGAACGAGATGTTATCTTCTAGGCGGATTTCGGACCAGGGACTCATAGAGATTTCGGACCGGGAAGAGGGCATTTATCAGCCATTATGGGAAAGGACGTCCGCCATGTTGGCAGGCGGATTTCGGACCAGGGACTCATAGAGATGCCCTATGGGGATCAAACCACCTCGGAAAGCCATAGCCACGGTTTGGGGATCGCATGCCTTGATTTGAGTCATCTCGACACTAAAGCGTGTAAGGTAGTCCCGGAGGCGTTCATCTTCCGCTTGTTTCATACCGAATAGGCTCGTCACATCTTTCTTGGGCTTGCAATGGCATATATAATGGCTGATAAATGCCTCGCAAAGTCCCTTGAAGCTGCTAATGGAACCGGCTGGGAACTTTCGAAACCATGTCAGGGTCAGTGGGATCGGACTCTGTGGAAAGACTTTACAAAGCAACACGTCATCCCTTGTGTCAAGGGACATGAGTTGTTGGTAGTGAAAGATGTGCTCAGTGGGATCGGACTTCCCTTCAAACAACTTAAATTTTGGAGGGGTGAACTATCTAGTTTGGGAGCATGAACGATCTCCTCAACGGAAGGGGTGTTGTTGATCAAGTGTGTCATTTGCATGAAGATATCCACTGGGGTACGAGGCTTCAGGTTATGAAGGATACGTCGGTCGACTTCCTTCATCTAATCGTCTTGTCGGTCTTGCCAAATATGGTCCTCTTCCCGGGGGCGCTTAGAAGTTGCGGCCTCATTTGAGGAGACGGCCAGCTGTTCAGGGTGTTCACTCCTCGGGGCAGGCCCGTTGGTTCGTTGAGGGTCGTTCGGTCCTGGGGACGTAGGTCGACGATGGCTGGGGGGATTCGGGTTACCCCGCTTAGCCCGGAGGTGGTTGTTCTCTTCCTGGGCCACCTCGATCGTTCAGGACTCTTCAACCCGCTTTTCGGCACGCTCGGCACGGGTGAGGTCTTCATCGCAGATCCGCTACAACGCGATGGCTTCGGGGCTAGGTTCACTCCCTTCAGTGGCATCAGGAAGGATGATGGATTGGCCGCTGGCGTGCTGGCCGGCAACGACGTGAGCCGTGGAGTTCTCTTGGGAGGCATGACGAAGAGCTAGGCTTTTCCTTTGGATCCCACAGACGGCGCCAAACTGGAGGGGCAGAAATTTGGCTTAATGGATTCGGGTAAACAGACTCGGCCTCTCCCGTTCTCCTCTGCCCAAATGAGCTTCGTTCTACCGGTCAGCAACTTCTGAGCGTCTCCAACACCGGGAGATGGGGGTCCTACAGAAGACCCTCCCACGCTCAAATCAATAAAATGGTCAAACAAAAGGGTTTAGCAAAAAGAAATTGTGCATACCTTCTCTGTGAGGAGTTGTCCCCTATTTATAGAGGATTATGGATGGTACTACGGTTTCTTGTTTACCTCTCCCATCGGACGGTCGAGAATTCTCCACTCATCAATGAGGTGATCAAGGATATATTCTGAAGATTTGTTCAATTATAAGTTGACATATTTATCCATATTTGATGGGGATTTGGTGGACAGGGTCAATAATGACCTGATATTGTGAATTATTTGGTGTTGATGGAGATTAAATGATGATAATGACTATGCAGTGCCACAGATTTATATAGATCGGTACAATCATTGACTGAATTAGATACTAACTTGGTCGGTCGTGGGCCTCCAGGCCGAAGCTATTCATATTGAGGCCAGTTGGACCGTTGCATTGTCGGGCCGAGCCTAATCAGCGGGTTTGCTGGGTCGGATTCGGGCCGGGCGGATTGTTGTTTGGTTGGTTGGGACGACATGGGCTTCGTTACCCGGCCCATCACATGTAGTCAGAAAATTTGGCGCCCACAATAAACATAAAAGAAATAATTGCAAAAAGTCAAATAGAAAATAAATGGATTGAAATATCACACGAAATTGAATTAAATGAATGTTGAAAGTTAAAATAATAAAGGCGGAAGTTAAAGCCAAATGATGAAAATTTCAGAATTCCTCAATTCTCTCTTCCACAGCTTTGAAAATTGAATCATTATCCCTTTGAACCATTATATTGATGCAGAAGAAATACAATAAAACATGAGGGTGGAAATGGGAGGAATCTAGGAAATGATGGTGATTGTCATATGGAGTGTAGCAAAGAATCTGTGCTTGTTATGAGATTCAGTCTGTTTTATTCTGTGAAACTGGGCATTGCACCTCCCTCTTTGAGAGTCAACCTATTTTTGTTACTAGTACATGGTAATTCTCCCCCCCCCCCCACCCCCCTAAAAAATAAATACAATAAAATGAAGGTTCATTTACATAGCTCGGTGGTCCAGTGAGACGGATAAGATTTGTGTGCTTTTTCAACCATGGAGGAGATGGGCAAGAAGATGCGGAGGCCGGATGATAGAGGAATATATCCATATGTCCCAACTACGGTTTTGGCAATTTGGTTGACCCGAAACCACACTTTGTTTAGTTGGAAAACATTTGGGAGGATGCAGTAAGGAGCTCCGAAGTCCACCGTGTCTTCAGGGGGTCACATCTTGATTCTGAAGGAGGGCTTTTTTTCCTGGATTGACCCAAGGTATAGCTCTCCTCTATTGGGGTCCTATACAAGGAATTGACTGTTTTCTGTTGTTAGATGCACTGTTCGAAAAAGCGGCTCATGCGGCCGCATTGGCAGTTTGGTAGGTCGACTGAACTGATTTCAAAGGAATCGGGTCATATGTATGCTGCCCGATTCCGCAAGCAGACGCACATGTTTTGATTTTTAAACAAGAAAAAAAAAAGAAACATGAAGGGGACTTCTTCTTCACTCTTCAGCCGACCTGTTCTTCTTCTTCTTTAGCCGACCGTGACTACTTCTTCAAGTTTCTCCTCCGGCTCCAACTCTCAGCCTCTTTATTATTATTTGTTGGTTGGATATGTTATAATATTTCTAAGTTTGAGTGGTTGGATACCTTGATTGATATAGAATATTAAGGTGTCTCATTTACATTAAGAACATTAAGTGAAAATGGAATCTCTTACCACCCCCCCCCCCCCTTTGTATTGTGGAATAAGAGTGGAATAAGGTGGTTTAAGGGTGGAATAAGGTGGTTTAAGGGTGGAATAAGGTGGGATAAGAATAGATAGGGGAAATTAGGTGTTTGTTTAAAGAGTATAGGTTGGAATTACTATGTCAGTATAAATGAGTATAAGAGAGTATAGCAATTCTAAGTAACCCCTAGGATAAACTATATTCACTTTATCTATTCCCATGGGCCCATATGTCAAATCAACTTTTTCACAATTTATTTATATTTTATTCTTTATCAATCAAACAACTCAACATTTATTCTTACATTTTTTAATTAGAATAATAAAAAACACAACCAAACAAAAAATCTCTTATTACTGTAGAATTGTTATATATACTGGTATAGTTATCTATCCAGAATAACTTAATTCCTCAATCCAAACGGGGGGTTAGTGTTTTAAAACATTCTTTGTATGTGTATTTAATATTTATCTTAATATGTTTGAAAATTATATTTTTATTAATAAAAAAAATTACATAATCACATATATTCTCGCATATACTCTGTGCACTACCCCAACCGCTCGCATATACTCTGTGCACTACCCCAACCGCCTACAAACCACATCTCACCTTTCTGAACACTGATTAGATGTATCCCTATTGAGCAATCTCTCTTATATTTTAATAAAATGGGGTACAGTGTTCAAAAAAAAAATTGAATGACATTTCTTAAAAAAAAAAAAAATTGAATGTTCATAACTATCCAATAAAGAACCATAATAAAATACTTGACATCCTAGATTCCTAGTAGAGTGTAATACTAAAACATCACAAATTGCTAGAAGACATGCAGCTTGAATGCCAGATACAACAAAATTAGAGGACTAGCATCGTCCCCGAAGTAAAATCGAAACTTAGATACAAGGAATTTCAAATCTTCCGATGTGTCTTCAGAACTCCTTCAAATCTTTTTAAAATCACAAAAAGTCTCTTTAAAATAAAAAAAATCATTCTAATCTCTATAAAATGTATATGGTTAACGAATTTAGTCCATCGGTCAAAAATATATCAAAATAAATTTTTATAAACTTATTAAAGATGAATTAGGTCCCTACAAACTTCATAAAATCAAATTTAGTCATTTTATAAGACAAAGATATCTATGTCATTTTTCAATATTCTCATCTCTTGAAATACAATTTGTAAATTTATAGGGACTTTTTTCGATTTTTAAAAGTTTTCAGGGAGTCATCGCTTTTTTCCAACAAAGAAAATAAATTTTAAAATGGTATAACAATAATTTACCATGCATGGTTAAGGTTAATTACACATCTGGTTAGTTAAAGGGACTAAAATACATATTGTCTAATAAGATAGGGACTTGAGGAGATTTAGAAATTTTACATAGACCTTTTCTGATTTTCATAAGTCGCTAAGAAGCTAAGTCGATTTTTCCCTAAAATAAATCAACATTAAATTTGCCATTGCATATCTCAAAAATGCAATTTCACAAAATATTGAACCATTCACCTTAAATGAAACCTCCACGACCAATTCCATAAACAACAACAATTAATTTTGTCTCCCAGAAGATTAAAAGATGGCCAATATTCACATTAACTGTAATCAATTCCATCAAAAATAACAAAAATCTTCCAAACCATGCAATAAAATCATTCTAAAAAGATCAACAAAAATCAATTTAGCATTCATCCAACTTAATAAGAATAATAAACCAAACGCAGAACTAACAATCAAAAACCCAACCAAACTTTACTTTCTTTCTATATATAAAAAACCAGGAGGAGGAGCCCACGTTATTTAAAAATCTCACATCCTGTTGTTCGGGCAGTCCCTTGCGAAATGCCCCGTCTCCCCGCAATTATAACAACCTCCACCGCCACCACCGCCGCCATACCCACCGCCACCATATCCACCGCCGCCACCATATCTCCCTCCACCACCACCCCCACTCCTCCCCTGTTGACAGTCTCTCGCCAAGTGCCCGCTCTGCCCACAGTTATAACAAGCCCCACCTCCTCCACCACCCCCACCACCTCCACCTCCTCCTCCTTGTGGACAGTCCCTCGCCAAGTGCCCACTCTGCCCACACGTATAACAACCCCCACCACCACCGCCACCGCCACCATAACCCCTCCCAACTCTCCCACCACCAGAAACCCTACCCACCCTCCCATACCCGCCACCACCAGAGCCCCGTCCGCCACCGCCACCGCCGGCGGAGGAGGAGGAGGAAGAGGAGGTGACGTCGATAGCCCTGGTGCGGCCGCCCTCTTCGGAGACGGAGAACTCGACAGGGTCTCCCTCGGAGAGGGTGCGGAAGCCGTCGGAGCGGATGGAGGTCTGGTGGACGAAGAGGTCCTCGCCGCCGGAGTCGGGGGCGATGAAGCCGAAGCCCTTCTGGCCACTGAACCACTTCACGGTGCCCGATTGTCTCCGCATCTGAGCCATCGATGGAATATCGAAAACCAAAAAAACAAAAAACAAACACCCTAATTTGAATGGAAAGGAAGGGTTTTTAGGGTTTTTGATTTGATGTTGAAAGGGTTTTTGGGGGTGGAGGGGGTATTTATAGGGTAGAGAAGAGGATCAGACTGACGGGTTGGAGGATCGGATTCGGTGGTGGGTCTGGGGGAGTCATTTTCGACTTTCGAAAAGGATATTTTAATGACTGGAATGCCCCTTTCATTGTTTAAGAATTACCGGGTTTTTTATAACTGACCGAGAAAACGGTTATCCGTTATCCCGACCCTCCACAGTACACTGTCTCTTATCTTTTAATTAAAAAAATCCAATTTTATTTGAGGGCCGAATTTTTAATTGGGGAAATTAATTACATACTCTTGAATTAATTTTTAAGTCCATGCAATCTTTCAACTTAATAATAGGTCCTTGGATACCAACACCTATTATGTCTGGGTCATTCCAACAATTTTCTGTTAACCTGGCCATTTTTCTTTCATTTTTACCCCAGCCTCTTCTATTATTTGTGTCCCCCCTAACCCTCACAGACGGTAACCCTCCCCCTCCCCCGCGCCCTCTCCCCCTCCCCCGCGCCCTTCTGTCCCCCCTCCATTTTTTGCTCTTCGATAGCCCACATTAATGCACACAAATTACTAACAGTGTACACAAAATTATTAAATCTGCAGTTGTTTAACAATGAACATACAGTATATAACAGTTTACAAACTATTTATATGGGGGTAAAATGAAAAACGTTAATGGCGGTTCCACCTCCTATTAGTGATAGGGAGTGAGACATAATTGGGATTGGTTTTCGGGGACCTATTGTTAAGTTGAAAAGTTGCAGGGACTTAAAATTAATATGGGGGTATGTTGTGAAACTTGTAATTAATTTGAAATATTTTAACAGTCTTGCTACTTGGGCCCATTATGACCCATTTTCTCATTGTTTGTCTATTTGACATTTTCAAAAAGTTAAAAAGATAAAATACAGTACTATCATTCAATTAATATCCCACATTTTTGTCACACATTCCCCACCATTTTCAAAAAAAAAAATCAACCGTTTCTTTTATACCCTCTTAAGAATCTGTCACTTCAAAAGATCATTCACCGGCGACCAAAGTCGTCACCCTTGGATTCCTCTCATCGCCCTCTATCATACGAGATGTGATTCGACTATCTTTTCATCCCTCCTCCAGCCTCTACCTCCTCCGACCTCCACCACCATCTCTTTTTTTTTTTGAAATTCAGTTACATTTCAAATATATCTGAATTTATGTATATAGAATCCATTGAATGTGAAATGTATGTGAATGTGAAACAATGTGTGTGAATTATAGTTTGTGGATAATGTGTGACATTTTATTTGAATATTATTGCAATGTGTATGTGTCATAATTTAATTGAAATTTATTCATTGTTTGTCAAATATATCAACAATAAAAGAATGTATCTGAATTTTAATTAATGTATTTGACTTCTTCAAAAATGTATCAGCAATGGAAGAATGTATCTAAATTTTGAGGAATGTATCTGACTCTTTGACAAATGTAACTGACAATTGATGAATGTATCTGAATTTTAGATGAATGTATCTGATTTTTGACAAATATAACTGATAATGGCAGATATACTTTGAAATGTAACTAACTTACAAAATATATTGTATAAAAAGTTCAGATACATTTGAAATGTAATTGAATTTCAAAATACAATGTATATAAAAATAAGATATAATAGAAATGTAAGTGACTTTCAAAATATAGTGCATATAAAGATCAGTTACACTTAAAATGTAATTGACTTTCAAAAATATAATGCATATGACATTCAGATATATGTGAAATGTAACTGACATTTAAAAATAATAATGAATATAAAAATCAGATACATTTCAAATGTATCTAACTTTCAAAGAATTTTTTTTAAAAAATAATGTATGAGTATTAATACACATGTAGATATGAATCTAAATTTCAAGCAAAAAAAGAAATGTTTAAACGAATTCAAACCATTGAATAAAAGTTCAATGTCTGTTGAAAAAATGAGACTTTTTTGAGATTTGATGGAGACTCAGTTGAGAGAAACCTAAAAACCCATGAGAGAACCTCCAAAGGGACCAATAAAAAATCCTTCAAACTTAAATTTGGATCTTCTCTTTCATGTTTTAACAATATATAAACAATTAAATTGGCGAAAGAACAATGGGTACAAACGATTCAATTGAAAGGAATATAATAAAAAAAATTAAAAATAAACCTCCCGCAAGGTTATAGAATGGAAAAAAAGAACCGTTACCACTTCCTTGATATATGGGGATCAGTTACCGGGAAAGACAAATAACCACACAGGTGTATAACAAGTATTGAACATATTGAATATATGCCAACTCATGGGGCTTATGATGGGTCTTGGAGCTTAAAAATTATTATTCATATTTTAAATATAATATCAGAGCTATTTTCTGAGCCTAAATAATAGCATGCCACGTGTTTAAGGTCCATTACCCGATTAGCCAATGTCCACGACTTGATGACCCATGACTTGAACGTCTGACTCATTGGCCCACTTGTATCTGATGACCAGATGAATCCCAAGTCAAGATTGGGACAAGATCCTATTAAAAATAAGTTTTGGGGTAATCAAATGCAGATTCCCCAAAATATTCTAGAATCCTCATAATGCATTGGATCATGAGATCTCTCCCCATCCGTCGAATCAGGGAAGGGCGGCGATCACTATAAATTTTATTACCATATCTCCCTATTGAGATATGTGAAAAACTGCTTTTTTCACCGACCCTAGTTGAATATTCTGTTGAGTGAAGCGTCGGAGGGCCTTTTGCAGATAGGCCTATCGACAGATCGGGTTCGCATTGGGTCGAGGTGGACCCTGATCTGAACCGAGGTTGGGTACGTTGGACCAAGGTTCAACTCAAGACCCGATAGACCCAAGACATTGATGTCCCGGGTCCGGATATGGCATACCGAGGTCGATTCCGGTAAACAAAAATAATAATTAAAAAGCAAAAATGATTTCAAGTCACTCACTTTGTAGTTGTAGCGTTGTTACTTTTACTCATAGAAGCACAATTTTTAACTAACAATTAAAAATTATAACATATTCTATAAAATGATATTTTGAGATTTAAACATCTAAAAAATCATCAACCTAATATAAATCTAGATCTGCATATAAACATTTGGATCTCCATATAAACATCAACCTTTTATCAATAAACATTATATAAGCATCACAAATAACATTCACTAAAAAAATTCACATGAACGTTCTGCATATATCAAAATTTGAAAGTCCATATTTGAGCAAAAAATCAGGAAATTACTGCCTTGCTGGGCTATGTCAGGCAACGGCGGGCGTCAGATGTGAGGGGAGGAGAGAGAGAGAGAGAGATGGAATGGGATCGGTGTCGAGAGAGGGGAGAATAAGAGAGGGTGGTGGCTTCAAATTCCAACTGGGAGTGCAAATTTGATATGTTAGGGTCTGTTTGGTTAGGAGATTAAGTACCTAGATTGGGATTGAGAAGGGTAATTGAGATTGAGTGAGTGGGATTTAGAATCTTGATTAGGGGGATTGGGATACCCAACTCAAGATATAATATTAAATTTTCTAGGTTTATTACTTCACTTGTGGCTGTGGGTACTGACATGTTATATACTTGTGAAAATGTGTGAGTTTAAATTTATGTGTGGATTTAAATTTTAAATGTGCTTTGGGTTTTTAGGGGGGTTGGGTCATGGCAACAAAAAAATATTTAAGGGGTTCAGGTCCATAGAATCGGGTAGGGGTGGACCTCGATCCACCCTGTTGAGATGGTCAGATCTTTCGGGTCAGGTATTTTACACCTTTTATCGGATCGGGTCCTGGATAGATCTAGGTCGACTTGCGATCCATTGACAGACCTATTTGCAAGTCACCCCACCCCATCCTTCAATGTTCGAGGTCTCGGTGAGCCGGCAGTCATCATCATCCAATCGGACGAGAGCAGAACAAACAGATCTCTTAACCAAGATCCGGTTAATCAACTTTGTCCCCTCCATCCAATAAATGTGGACATTTCATTGTATCATTTTTTGATAGAGTAGTTGTCGTGGTTTAATTAATTTTTTATCTTATTTTAAGTTACATATCATTTCCCTTTAATCTTACAAACATTATCCTCAACCTAGAATTATTTATTCTAATAAATATTTATCTTATTTATCTTACAAACATTCCTTTTATCAGTTGGGTTGGGTCGGGTTCGGGTTTGGGACAGATAAAATGAAACCCGACGGGTTTAGGATGGGAAATAGGTTTACTTAGCAAAACCCTCTCCGAACCCGTCCCAATTACAATTAATATTAAGATTAAATATTTATTATAATAATTACATAATTTATATTTTTCATTTGCTATTCCAAAAAAAATAAAAATAAAAAAGAATAAATAAACTTAAACACTAATTGAAAATTGAAATCACATAAACAATGGTATTCCAAAAGAAATTTGAAATATTATATTCTTCACTTGTTATGGAGATTGAAAGTTTATATTTCTTATTTTATTTCTTATTTTGTAAGGTTTATTCTAACAAATATTTATTTCTATTTAAAATTTCAACTTATATTAAATATTATATAAAAATATGTTTCAACATTTTCTTGCTAAACCTATCTTGGCCCAATCCGACCTAAATGGGACAGGTCGAGACAGGTTTGGGATGAAAAAATTAAACCCATCATGGGTTTGAGATGGGTTTGGGACAGGATTTTGTGAGTGGGTTTAGATTTGGGATTTAAAAAATCCGTCCCAACCCCCTCCCCCCCTAGGGGGCATCCCTAGTTCTAGGCATAGTATATTGAGTGACAATACCATCAAGTTCTTGGAATCTAGCAAATGGACTAGGATTTTGTCATGATTCACCAAGTCTACCATAATATTCATCCCCGCCTATCTGATTTCACAACTTTAATTTTCTTGTTTAATTTTCTTTCAGCTTCAACTTTGAATATCTTAAAGACATTCAATACTTCATAATTTTCATGTAGCAAGAAAATATAACCATACCGTGAGAAATGATCGATAAATGTAATGAAATATTTATGTCCACTCAAAGTAAGGGAGAAATGTCCTCATATATTTGTGTGAAACAATTCAAAACTTTTTGTGGTTTCTTTCTTGTAACTTTTAATTTGCTTTCCTTTAATGTAATTAACACATACACCAAAATCAGTAAAGTCAAGAGTTTGTAGAACTCCTTCATTCATCAACCTTTTAATTCTCTCAAAGAGATATGTGTCCTAATCTTTGATGCCACAAATTAGCAGAATTTTCATTCACCAAAGCACGTTTCATTCCAACATTCACATGCATAGTTAACAATGATTAACAGAAGCCAGAATCAAGATTTCATTTGTTTAAACCTCCTCATAACATCCATTCCCAATTAAAGCAGAGTTTTAATACAAACTGAACATAGAATTTTCAAATAAGAAGGTATAACCCTCTAAATCAAGTCTAGGTAATAACAATAAGGGCTATGTTACGCCTAGATCCATTTCCATCCCCAATTCCAGCCCTATATACATCGATAGTTTTCTATTGACGCATATGCTCACGTTAACAAAGCATATGCTTTGAAAGCATTTTTTACATTTTCTATAAATGCATACATGCAATTCATTGGAATATATGCTTCATTTTTTATAATAGCATGTACCTCATTAGATGAGATATACTATTTTTAAAAAATTCAAAATACGTGTAGACTGGAATTGAGGTTGAAAATGGAGATAGATGTAACATTATTCTAACAATAAATTCCTAGATACAGATGAAACATAATAAACAATTTGCAAATCCAAACAGAATCTGATTTCCAAAATAACCCGTAAAGTGCCAACAACCTTAACTATTGACTTCAACCAATTTCCCATTAATATGATCTGCTCATTCCATTCTGGCTTCCAGGTACCATGAGTTGGACACATGAATAGAGGCACCAAAATCAATCAACCAAGTATTAGGAGGAACATCAATAAGATTGGTTTCATGACAAACAAAATTATACCTTTCTTTTCTAACCAATTCTTGCGTTTTAGACAGTCTTTCTTAAAGTGTCCTTTCTTGCCACATAAATGACATTTTATATTACCTTCCTTCCCCTCTTCTTTAGAATCAGATGCCTGTGACGGTTCCTTACTTTTCTTAGAAGATTTTTTTTCCTTTTCTTATGCCTCTACTCACCAGTCATCATGTGGACAGACTGAAAACTCTCTTGCTTCAATCTCTCTGTCTCTTGTACACACAGGGTTATGAGTTCATTCATTGTCCTTTTTTGTTCTTATCACATAATGAGAAACTCTAAACAAACCAAAGTGTGATGGAAGAGAATTGAACACAAACTGAATCAAGAAAGGTTCAGTTGTTTAGCTAGGTCTGCCATTATTATGATGTGTTGACGCACACCACTAACCCATCATATTTTGTTGAGGTCAACTTAGCTATTAATGTACCATCTAAAGATTTATCCGCTCTCTGAAACTGTGCTTCCACCACCTTTAGATAATTCACTGCATCAGAGTGGTTAGGAACTGACCATCTAATATTTTTAGCAATGGAACCCTTAATTATCATCAAATAAAGGCAATTGTATCCCTCCCACTTTTCCCTAAAGGACTTTTCTTCATCCGTTTCCTTAGTTTCAGGAGTCTCAATAAACCTACCATTCCGGCTAGATAAATTTTCATCCGTTGTGGATTTATTAGAAGTTGTTGGCTTCTTTGGTTTGCTCACTTAGAGAGCCAAATCAAGACTAAAACAATAAAAAAATAATTAATAGTCTTTCATGTCAATCGAAAAGGTTGGATTCATTGAGAGTTGAAATACTAGATAAATTATTAGCCAATAGGCCTAGATGTTTTTCAGAGACTTGTAAGAAAGATTTTCGTAATTTGGATGTAAATTCTGTCCAGGAACCTAGATGATTGTTTGTCAGAGACTTGTACAACAGATTTTTGTAATTTGGATGTAAATTCTATCCAAGGACCTAGATGAATGTTTTTTAGGGACTTGTAAGATAGTGTTTCATAATCTGGATGTAAATTTGTTCAGAGACTAAAACAAAAATTTTATAGGGACTGATATGAAAGGTTTAGGGGTCTAGATGTAAACTCGGTTAAGGGACGAAAACATAAATTTTTCAGGAATTTATTCAACACAAGATCATGATAGAAGTACAGGGATAGTATTATGACATGAATATTTAAAAACAAAAAACACATCCGTACACGCTTTCTCTTTTAGATTAAATTCTAGATTACTTATAATTTGATGAAACAAATTAATTCTTCATACCTTTTAGATCTAGAATTTTATCTTAATATATCAGTGGCTATCTATAAAAAAAATTAACATATAAAAAATTAAAAGAATAGCCACGCATAAATTTTTTTAATCACATGTAAACACATGATTTGATTATTCCGAAATCTAAATCAGAGACATATCTACCTCCAATACCACATGTTACATTTATGGATTTCAAAACATACCTAAATCCATTGAGGTATTTTGAAGGGAAATTATTTTTTGAAATTTTGAGGGGGCTTAAAGTTACCACCCAAACACATGATATGCCTCAATTGAGATTTGAAAGGGATTCTCTGTTCTTTTTTTTTTATTACCCTCTCCCCCACCCCCCCCCCCCCCCAAACAAAAAAAAAAAATGGAAAACATGGGTATGCCCCTACCCCCAAAGGAAAATATGGGTTCACCCTTGATAGGAAAATATTTGATTAGGAAATAAAAACAGTTTACTTAACAATAAAAAAAGATGATTTAGGAGATATTGGACTAATTAATAATTGCAAGATAAAAGATGGAACTGTGTGGGGAGGAATCATATGATGGAGAAAGAAAAAAGAAAGAGAGAGAAAGAAAAAAAAAAGAAAGAGAGAGAAAGAAAGAAAAAAGAGAGAAGAAATTCACATTCTTGACAAAAAAAAGTGTGGCCTTCATTACAAGTTCTCACTGGATAAATGCCCTCCATGAACTAGACTTTTCATGCAAATTGACAATCTCTATGTCACGCACACATATTAAAGTATGTCCTTAATGGCAAGTATACATATGTTCTTGAACAGTGATAGATACTTTGTTCTTTGGAAAATGAATGTTGGACTAAGTCCTTTTTACATTCTTAAATGCAGTCCATCAAAAATATAAAATATTTTCATCAAGGTATATATCTCATTACATTTGAGTAGGGATGGCTAAAGTAATATATAAAACTACATTTCATATTGTAAAAATGATTTAGTGTAACAGCACTCTTGTTCTTTGATTTTCATGAGGGTGTCCACTGCGTGTCATGGATACTTGTCTCTTAAGAAACAAAGAATATCATGATCTCATTAAAGAAAGCCTACTCCAAAAGACAAGAATTTTCTTTAACAACTAAAAAAACAATCAGAGAATTTGCATCATTAGATGCCGAAAGAACCTAACTTTTTGTACCCAGAATTGATTGGTAGCATATTTTTTACATTTTTACATGAATCTGCTTTACTAAGATCACCTCCAAAGGTTCCTTCTGTTGAAAAATTCAGGAAAATATGACACTACATTTCTTTTGGAAAAACATAGTGGAAATCATCATTTTGTTCTGTCAAGCTTGTAATTCTATTGAGAGGCTCATGAGGCAATGACAAAGGCATTACATCATGTTAACATTGAAATTTTTTTTTAAGGGCTATTTAGAAACCCGTTTAGATGGATTTTTACATTTGCAGAAATAAAAAAGATCAGATATATTTCCAAACAGTTTTGAAAAACCATGTTTTATTAAAAAAAAAAATTGTTTCAATTTTTCGTATAAAAAATAAGTTTTTTTAAAAACAAAAAAGTGAACTTCTTGAAAATCAAGTTTTACTAAGAGTCCGTTTGGAAACACAGATTGAAAAGTAGATTTTAGAATAAAGCTATTTTTTAAGATAATTTTGATATTGACCTTTTTGAGGTATTTTTCTTTTAATCGAGGAATTATGTTTGTTGTTGGTAACAGAAAATGCTTTTCAATATTTGAAAGCTCCTCATGTTTGGTCTACAAAAACTGTGTTTGGAAAAAGTGAATGTGTCAAATTACTGAAATGACCTTGTCCCCTTCACTTACATTAAAAACCCTCTCACAGATACCTACGGCCACCATTTCGATCTCACCCTTCCCTCGTCTCCACTACCACCCACCGATCCGGCCGCCCTCATCCACCAACTTCTCTGTCCCGGCTGTCGGTTTGCACCCGTTGAAAAGCAGCCTCGGTAGTTCACCCGGCCGTCTCCACCACCGCCCACCGATCCTGCTGCGACTCCTGCAGAGGTCCGAAATGTAGCTCCACCGCAGTACGCATCTCGGGCCGTCGAATTAGGTCCCATCATCTTCGTCCCTGGCCTTCACAAAACTTGGGTATGGAAATCGTGGAACTACTGATTTGTGTGTATGAATTTTTTTTTCTTTTTTGGCTTGTACACATTGATGTAGGTTGTCTAGGTAGGGGTTTATACATTTCACCATATGAAATTCAAAAATTGAGCAATCTCGTGGTCTTTATTATGTCCTTGTTCTCTGATTTCATACCTCATGTGGGTTTGGGAAGGAGGGGTTGAAGTAATAAATTTGGGAGAGGCCATGTTGTTCTTCAATTTACTCTATCAAAAGTATAAAAAGTTATGGATTAGTATTCTCAAAACAACCACCTCGGTCTATGCAGAGATGCATGTCACAAAGTGTGTTTGATGTGACCATTCCGATTTGGGGGGAAGTTCAATTGCTACTCTGTAACTAATGAGGCATTTTGAGGTAACATTGATATTATATAATCAGGTTTCTCAAGTACAAACAACACTATTATGCCTTTGAGATAAGTTTATTATAAATAGGAGTCCTGCATCCTTGTTGTTCCTCGAGAGAAGCCATATGACCCACTTCGTATCTCCCTAATTCAGGGTAGCAATTGAAAGAGTGAAATTAAGGTATTGTAAGTGTGACCGTGAGTTTGGGAGTACTGGTAGAGATAATAGGGTTAAACTCGAAGTTTAAAAACCTGATAATTAAACGGAATCTTAAAAAAAAATAACCCACTCTCAAATATGTTCTTCCTATCAATGAATCGTGCTATGATTTTGATGATCATTGTTGTTCATTTGAATACATAATAACATTTATTTGAACCACAAGTATCTATATCCATACTTGTATGATATTTATTAACTGTAATCTGTATTTAAAATGTCTTTTGGATGGGCAGTATGGTTCGTTTTGCTTATTATGTGGTACCTAGAGGAAGGAGGCCAGTCATTTACAAATCATGGGCACAATGTAGTGTTCAAGACAATAATTAAAGCAATTTGTGTATGTCGGTGCACATAGCTTACATGAAGCCCAACAATTTTTGAGATCTCAAGGAATCAAAGAAGACAATGTTGCCAACTTGGTGCATGACAATGATCCCCAACCCAGCCAGGCCAGGCCACCGATATCCTCAAGGAGACTCTTCAGCCGCTGTTGGTTGAAGAAAGTAATGCAACTGTCCATTCCTCTACTACCATGGTTGACAATAATTTGACAGCATATCAGCATGCGGAGAGTGAAGTCCAGCCGATTTCAGTGGAACCCAACTTCCCAGATCCATCTCATTTTAACCTGCCAATGCTACACATCCTCATCGGCCTCATCGTTCTCCACATCATCTTGGTCCTCTTGGTTCTACTCATGTTGATGTTCTTGGCCTTCCGTGTTGGTTGAAATGCGGGTTTACATCTACCTTTTTTGACGATCTGAATTGGAACATGTTCAGAACTCATTTTGTGTTGGGAGTCCAAGTACTAAGGTCACCCATTTATTATATGTGGAAAAGCTTCATCAGATTGAAGCAATGTTTATGTATGAAGACTATATGCTACCATTCTCTAGTTTAACCTATATATTAACATATTTGCATATTTTGGAAGAGGGTTATTCTGCTCTAGGAATAGGTTCATGTGCGTAAACAACTTGAATTGTAACATATTGATTGTGTTACTATGGTGCTGCAATGTTCTTTCAAAATGATGATTTTGATCACTTATGAGCAAATAAATGGCATCCTGCTCCACTTACTATGTTATTGTGTGGCTTTGTTTATGTCACTTGTGTCTTCACTTTCAGTTAGATATTGGTTCATTTCCTTTAATCTCTAAAATTGGATATGATATGCAGAATTATACTTGTATATGGGACTAATAATTTTCGTCTACATTTCATTACTTTATAGCTCATCCTTCTGGTTTCATGATACATGCTCTTTTTGAGCAAGTATCTTGTTTATGAGGAAAAAGAAACAAAATTAGTCTTGTTTAGATCATCTATTTCTTGATATGATATTTGATTTATTTATTCTGATTACCGTTTTTACATTGAAATTGTGGCACAAATAGTGTCACCTAAAACAGGATTGATTTTCAAGCACGCTGAAATGAGACTTGGATTAGAAATGTTCTTATCAAACTCACAACAACTAGCCAATATGTTTGGAAAAATATGGCTATGGTCTCTCTATCATTGTTTCATGACTGATTTTTTTCTGTTGCATGTTAATTAGTTATGCACGACAGTAACAGTTATTGTACTTGGATGTTATTGCGCTTAATTATTTGAGGATGAACACACATCGAACACGCCACTTCCAAACACAATTCCGGCAAGTAATTATAATAACTAATGTAATGTTTTATTGACAAAATATTTAAAAAACTAATTATTTCAATGAAAACATGAAGCATGGGAAGGTAAGTAGCAACTAACAGGAAAATAAACAATGAACGTATAGCATCAAATCTTCATACTTGCATTCATAAATCCAGAAGTTATCAAAGACACCCTGTAACATTTCTGTATTTTTAGCCTTATATATTTATTTTAAATATATAATGGAAATTTTAATTGAAATTTAATTATTTCATTTTTCAGTTTTGGTGGTGGGCCCAATGGATCCAATTTAATTTATAATTATGATAATTATAAATTGATGTTAAAATAATTATTTATATTTTTTGGAGATATTTATAGTGTCAAGATACTTTGGTTGAAATTTGGTGAGATTCGGAGATCGGGAAGTTAGGTTTTAAGATTTTGTGTTAAGTTATTGGGCCCAAGTATCTAGTTGCGAATCCAGAATACCTTTTAATAGCCTTCAGGGACCTGTTTATAATTCAGATAGGGACCTCATTGTAAACATAGAATACTTAAGGGGTCATTTTGTAAATTCGGTAAACCTTTTAAATAACATGTTTGGATTAGGGTTTTCATCCAAATCTCAGAAGGTATGAAGGTGGTGATGACCTAACCGCAGATGAAGAAGGTGGGTGGTGTAACCGGATCTAAGGTGAGATATAATTCCCTATTGATTTTGTTGTTTAGGGTTTCAATTTATTTTTGGTTATGAGATATTGTGTCGATCAATTGTTTGGGGAAGAAGGTTGATGGATTAGGGTTAGGGTTTGATTGATTTAATTTGATGATTATTTTATTTGATTTTAATGGATCTCAAATGAATTCTTAGGATCAAATTAGAATTATTGGTTTTGAGGATTTAAATGTTATTTTCAGGTTGATTATATGTATGGACGTTAAATCGTGTTTTTTACTATAATAGAATTGTTTCTGGAAAAATTGTATTTCACAAACAGAAATAGGTTTTCAAAAGATATTTCCAACGAATCATGAATCGTCCAATTCGGAGTTACGGGTAGGAAGTTATGGTTTTTGAAATATTTCTGTGCACTTTATTGGAATTCAAATATATAGCTTGATGACCAAGTTTGATTAATTTTAGAGATTTAGAGGATCCCAAATTGATGTTTGATGAAGTATAAGTTGATTTGTGGGTTTTGATGATTTTATTGATCTTGACAACTTAAATTGATCTTAAATAAATTAATTTGGTTTAGTGGGATCAATGAATATTAATCGGATATTACTGTTATTGGGATATAAATTGATTGGATTTAGTTATTTCGATCATTGAAATTATAGTTGAGCCTTATTGGATTTGTCTAAATATTTATTCGAGGATTTGATCGACTATATGAGTTTTATGAAATAAATGGATATTGATTATCGGATCATTGTAAGTATACGAATATTTTAATATTTATTCGAAGTTGGGATTTTCATTAGAACTTTGAAGTGAGTTGTTGATTGTAAGTTTATAAGATATGAGCTTTTGGGATTACTGGGCGTAGTGTTATTGTAAGTTAGTTGTCAGTTGTTTGGTCATGATTGATTGTTTCTGATTTATTATTGTATAATTGTTATGCTAGGTTATCCATATGCGAGTGTGTAGCGTTCATGCACATGCATCGGTTTGTATTGCATGGATTGGAGGTGAGTGGATGTCTCTATATTATTTGAAAATCATAATATATGTATATATTTCGGTATCATGTTATTTTTATGATTTATGAAATATATACGTATGAAGCATATGAGCATGTCATCATCATATAGGTTGATATTTTGGATATATCGTATGCATTGGAAATTATGGGATTTATAAAAATGTTGCATGTTGTATACTTGAAAGAATAAGTAGTTTTGATTG